>JBAMJV010012268.1:0-36071 GCA_037951105.1 Echinarachnius parma | reverse complement strand
CACATTTTAAAAATTACCCAATTCAAAGTACAATCACGAAATGTAAACACACGCGTTCTATTAGTTCTAAATACGACATGACAATCTGAATGTAATTTTTTTTTTTTTTTTGGATTAATTAATTAATGAATTATTTTTTATTTTAATTTTATTTATCTATTTTTCCTTCTTTTTTTTTATTGGGGGGGGGGGGGGGGGGGGGGAGACCGGGGATAGGAATAAGATTTCCCCTGTTTTCAACGTTCTTTAATCAGCACCCTTTGTCTTTTCTCAAAGTAAAAATTATGTAGAAACTCCGAAATACATTCTACAAAACATATTTTAAACTCGGCCAAAGGGAATTGTACAGTAATCGAGAAAAAGATGCAATTACTTAATTTGTTTGTAATACATAAATGAGGGTAATGTTCACAATCTTGATCACTTTTTAAAGGTTATCAATCCTCGACCTATTTTGTTTAATCCTTGTTTAAATGGAAAAATATATATTCTTGAATATAAATGTACAAGACCACAGCAGCAGCAGCAACAGTGCTCTGCAGGGCCACGTGAGCTTGATGAATATTAAAACAACATACAATAATATAATATTCGTCTTAATTATTGATACCCCCAAACAAAATATGAGTGCATTTTTACTATCAGTATACCTGCATGTGCATTAAATATTGAATATTAAATATATTAAAATGCCGACACTACATGATGTTGTCTACCGCCTTTTAATAATCCCTACAATACGAATCAGTGTATTAATTTACAGCCCCGAATACAATATACCGTTTCAGAGCCGTACCGTTTAATGAAATTCCGCCCCACCGGCATTTATATTTTGCAAGCGCCTCAAATTCAGTCATGTGACTATTGACGCGTTTTGATGTATTGTTGATGTTGAATAAAAAACAATTATCTATCTATCTTTCCACAGTGTTTACTGTACTCCCATTGTCTAACTCTAATCAATTTGTTTGAAGAACAATGGAATACATGTATAACGTAATTAGTAATGATTGCCAATATCGCTTGGAATCTACTGGGAAATGTTGAAGTGTTTTGTATCACATGTGGATGTGGTGTGGCAAGATTGGTAGAGCGCGCGCTTTCCGATCATGAGATCCCGAGTTCAAACCCTGCCCATGCACTGCATTTGTCCTTCAGCAAGACAATTGATCCACAATTGCTGCTCTCTACCCAGGTTTATAAATGGGGACCCGGTAGGAGGTGAAATCCTATATGTGAAGGATCTTCGCAATGCCATGAGCCGCTTGGAAGGAATGCTCCCCAGGGAGTGGAGATGGTGCACACTATGTGTGCTGTTTTGCATTGTATCCTATGACCGGGGGTAATATTATCATTGTAAAGGGCTTAGAGATGATTATCAATCATATTAGGCGCTATAAAAATCGAGCATATTATTATTTAATATTATACACAGTAATTAGTACAGATTAGGCTTGTTATTTCTTAAATTTATATATTCCCCCTTTTCAACACAAATGGGCCCAGTACAATGTACAATAGGCAGTTTTCGATCGCTTAGACGAGGGCTTTTGACCTGTCGTCCCAGTGAGGTACCACAATGAGTTGACTAGACACGTTGACTGATGTTCTCTACCTTTTCGATTTCACACGACGACGTGCGTTCAAGTCTGACTAGTACTCATCACCACTCATAAACCCATTCATTTTCATCCATACATATCCTTCCATTGTTTAACCATGCATCCCTTTGCTATAATTACAAACATTCATAATTATTTGCAATAATACACAGTGGCATAGCGAGAGGGGGGGGGGGGGGGGGGGGTAATTTGAAGAAAAAACAGTATAGACCGCGGGCCGAGGGTCCATTATCGTTTCATCTCGTGCTTCAAATCTTGTATCTAGCTAGTTTTTTGTCGACTTGTGTAAAAATAGTATTTAAATCATACCTGAAACTCGTCAAGAACAAAACCTGCACATTTTCTCAAAATATGGGGAAAAAAAACAAAAAATTGCCAATATTTTTCGGTTTCGACGGTAAGAATGACCAATCACAGTACGTTGCTCATAACGTGATTTGTGGACTGACCAATCACGCTCTTTGTTTCATCATGCGCTAATATGTAAACAAACCCAAGCAACAATCACTGGCTGCTACTATTGCGTTCGAGTCGAGTGCGACGGAAAGTTTCGAGGCCAGTAAATCTGACTTCTGTCCCATACATGTCATCGACACTCTAAACAAACAAAAAGAAGAACATCCTAATCCTAATTCTAATGACTAATCCCTAGTGAAATTTGTGATTTCGAGCTCGATGTTAGTGTTGGTAATCTCAACGTCACGAACCAAATGACAACATCAAAAATTACTGAACATCCTTGGATATGATTTATATATTCTATTTTGGTTCGACAGTATGATTTAAAATTTTATATCCTATCTGTTGAAATTTAAATGCCTTTTCACACTGATTTCACTTTTGTTTGTAACTAACCTTTTCACGTACAAATTGTGAGAGGATCACATAAAGGCATGACGTCCAATCGGTGTTGAGCTATCCATGACATGATCAAGGTGAACAGTATCATCTTTCTATTATTACCATTGGTGTTGGAACTCGGTTCAGTAGCTTGATCCACGTTCTCAACACCAACACCGACTTCAACTATCTACCTGAAATCACCTAATGACTAGTAATAGATTTTCATATTTAGAATGACTTTGATGAAATTGGTTTTAATTTTCTTTTCTCCCTTCTCCTTGTTAAAACCCACAGCTGCTGAGAAGACACAGCTATTTACAGAATAGCCCCAAGAAGAGCCAGCAAGACTTGATCAGCAATTCAAGATCCACCACATCTTCCTCGCTCGTGACAGCCCTTGGGTGGGACCGTCCTATCAGGACCATTTACAATACATTGTAGATGTGGGTGGGACCGACTACACGTCCGGTGACTCCTTGCACAGTGCACACTCTTTTACAAGATCCATCACCAGCTAGGCCAAGCCACGTGCCTTTCCCACCAGAAGTCCGCCAAGCAAACTGTTATTCAAGACACAATCACAAGTTCACAACCTGAAGTTCACCGTTCCATTATCTACTATTGACAAGGTGTCATTTTCGTATTGTTGCGATTTGCAACTGTAATTATTGGGCTATTTTGTATTTGTGTATACTATAGGATAATCTGTATGTGTAGTTACACATTCATGCAGTATAGGCCATGCACTGACCAACTCAGGGTCACTGTTCCCCACCGTCTTGTGCTCTGATTTGCCCGGAGTAATCGCTACCCCTCCCCTTTCTTGATGTGACGCTTTGCTCAGGGTCAAGTCTCGCTCTTTCTATCACTCTCTCTTTTTGTCTTTCCTTCTGTTTACCTCGACTTCGGCTAATGGCTCTCTCTCTCTCTCTCTATTTCTGACTTGGTCAGTAGTTTCACGCTGTCCTTCCTAGCTCTCACAATTAATGAATATTCATGAGCATAATCGCGTCAAGGTTGTAGTAGTTTCGGTAGTTTTTCACAGCGTCCCTATTGCGTAACTCAAGGCTAAAGATAATTGATAAAAACAGTAGACCACATGTTATAGGCCACTCGATCCCAGGGTTGATGTAAGGTATTGGGATATGGGTATTCGTAATGTAATGAAGCCCTCTGAGTCTGATTATATATAGATGTTATATCCCGCATGTAAACTGTGTATTCATTCTATGCTTACAATAATTGTTGAGTAGGTATTCCTGTATACACGAATCCTTACATGTATATAGTACAGTTTCTATCGTAGTTGATTCGATCATGCCAATATGCATTCAGTCATCATTATGTTTATTGTAAATGCTATATGAGTGTTGTACAGATCAGTTATTTTTATGTTATTTTTTTTGTTTTTCGGCCTCGCTGCGCGGCCTTGTTAGGAAAGTTTGTTCCCCCTTTCTTGCGGCCTTGCTCGCTTGTCCTTGCGCTATGTTAGTTATTGTCTTTTGGCCCAGCGTGAGAATTGCTCTCCGTCTTCCGGAGATTTGGAAATGCAAATAACCCCGCGTTGCGTAACAGCGAGGTCGCACTCTCCTCTCCGGACGAGAGCGCGTTCCCTAGCAACATGGTCGAGGTCAGAGAATCGCGTGCCGTCCTTTCGACTGCCCATGCGCGAAAGGCTGAGCTTGTCCTCGTTTCGAGGACACAGCTCCGTCCATCGCTCAGGGTCGGGCTTTCGAGTCCTGAGATCGGAGGTCGACTAGCTTGAAGATAAGCCATATAAAAAGCGGAGCGCGATCCAAATTTAGCAGTTATTATTGGAGTTCTATTCTAGTTAGTTGCATTCGGAGTTGTTATTGAAGTTCTTGTTTGGAAGTTTATATATGCAGTTCTTACTTTGAGTTCTGAGTTTCACCTTCTGAGTTCAGTTCACTCCGGTCTAACTCTAAGTTATGGAGTTAGAACCGATCGAGTATAGCACAATGAAGACTAAGCGCGACAGTTAGTTGTATTCCAGTTGATTCCCGAGTCGAGTTCGAGTTGTTATCAGAGTTGATACACCACCCAGGCTATGGGTCGGTCTGTCGATCGAGTCAAGTCGTGGATTCATGTTTGAGATGTTGTAGTTTATATTGAATAAAACCAGCCATGAGCTGAAACAATATTACAGGAAGCAGTCGTTACAATTGTGCCTTATTTCGAGAGCCACGCTACCATGGTCGATTAAGTGATTTAGAAACTATACAATATCATCATCATCATCATCATCATCATCATCTATCTCATCCCCCATTGCATTTGTCGATCCGAACCCCGACATTTGTAAGAGTATCCACGGACCATACGAGTCTGGAACCATCTACCTGGGCCGGTCATCAAAATAACAGGACTGACTACCTTTCAAATGGCTGCATTACCCACCATTAGAGAAGTGCAGTCTCCCGTGGGCTCCCACATTGTTTAAATGTCACTATACTTGATTGTTTTGCTTGCACATTCACTCTTGCATCTTTATTGTACACATGTGCAAAGTGAAAATTGTATTATGGGCTTATGGCACCTCCTGATGACACACCAGCACATCATCCAAGTACCAAAGAGACTGCTTTGGTCAAGTTTTTCACACGGACATCAACCCTCTACCAGCCATGACTTATAAACTGAATATATTGCCAGTGCATTGCATTATCTGCAATGGGGCAATTCCACGGTAACGGAAGGACATTCAGATGCAATTTTTGAAATTCAATAAAATAATTCCAGAATCCTGCTTATGATTCATCATTGTACATTACATTTCTGAGACTCTTGGTGGGACACCTTTGATTTCCTATTTTTAAAATATTTTTTTTACATTACGTTTATTAGATATGGACTCTAATGAGGCCGGTAACGGAAGGACAGCAAAATGGACATGGATTTTCAAGTCCTTTAGTTATGATCCAATCTCTGTGAAGTTAAGAAGACTATCATGTTATATTGGCTCATAGTCCATTCCCTAATGTTCTAAGAGTATTACAACACTTATTTGAAAAAAATATGTCTATTGGTATATTAATTACAAAAAGTTAATTGCTTCACTGTTCGGTAACGGAAGGACAGTAACGGAAGGACAGAGTTTTTTACTCATTAAAAATATACTTTAGGGCTCTCAAAAGACTGAATTTTTAATCTGAACACATAATGTGATATTCAATCATCCAATTTGGAACCTTAAAACAGAAAAATACTAGAAAGGAATGCAAAAAATAAAGAAAATCTAGAAATAGGCACTGTGTAGTCCCATGTGTATAGGTTCATGTATGGTGTCTGTTTCTCCTATCAGGAGACGCCCAATATTTTTTTTATCATGTAAACTGAAAGATATCATTATGTGATCATGATTTATGAAAAAATAATCCAGAAAAAATAAACAAGATCAGAAATAATCCTGATTGGATTTTTCCACTTTTGGCTCATTTGGCGTGGAATTGCCCAATGGAGCTAAGTATATCCTTAAAAAGTCTACTGGTAAACAAACATTTTAAGATGGATGGTACACCTATAGTCCTTTAGGCAGATATTAATCTATGGTTACCATGTTCCACCCATGTGTAAATGGTACCTATCTAGCCAGAGTGCTACATGTAGGTACAAGAAGTGTCATAAAGTTATGCATAATTTATGCTTACCGTATTAACATGAACCAATATTTTGTTTTTACAAATCTGATTCTGATACATTTTGACTAATTTTAATTTCCATGACCAAGTAATTTGATTTGTTAAAGTTTATTTATCTATCTATTTATTATGTTGTTGTTATAACATGACACTTGTAAGTTGTTTTCTATCATACCTGTAATATTTTACCCAAAATAATGGGAAGAAAATAGATGTTGGAAGATTGAGGTTTCTTGACTTGTATTCACTGCTTATGAATAGATACACTGTACCAGTGTATGTATATATTTGGACTGGGAATGTACTCTTGTGCATTTAGTATTTTGTTCCATTATGACAAGTATATCAATTATATAAGATGAATAAGTTACACATTTTAATGATCACTCGCGAAAGGGCCGCCTTCGGCGGCCTTTCGCTTTGTGTGAGCGATATAAGGTGTAAGACGTACTTGAGAGTCGACACAATGGTGGATTGGAAAAAAAAAAAAAGAAGTTGGTGAATGTGATCCTAAACAGAATTATAGCACGTGTGCACGTGTGCACATGTACAATGATAAATGTGTGAGAGTTTGATGTTAAAGTGTATTTTGAAGAGGTTGTTTCTCAATCTATACTCAAAGTAGCGCATTTACCCCCCCCCCCCCAAAAAAAAAAAAAAAACACAAAACACAAAACACAAAACACAAAACAATAGGGAGTAAAATATTGAAAATATATCATGTATTTGTTTTGCATTTTGGTGGTTTTTTTAATTCAAATTTGCCTAAAAGAAAAATTATTTAAATGAGCCAATCTGTTTGAAGGTGGTAACACTACATTCATACAATTGTAAACAGAACACAAAAAGTAACTACCCCCCTAAAGGACTGCTCATAATTTCATAACTCTTAAATGTAGAGACGATGTGATCTTACCACAATATTGGTACAGTTGTTATGTACATTTTGTGTGAAAATCAGAGATATTCATCACTGTATGGCTGAATGAGCACAGATTAAACTAAAAATGGCCCAATTCAAAAGTCACAAGACATTGTGCGTGCCACATTGTTGTGAAACAGCACATGACTGAATGCATTGATTATGGTTTATGAAACAATGCTGTTTGATATTCCATCCATTTTTATTTTTGAATGGCACATGTGTTTATAGCTGCGCTCATCTGGACTCTGGTAAGTACCTTATTCAAAATTAATTGTACAATTGTCAATAGAATTATAATATGAGTATGACATTGTCATCGACAGTGTCAGATGTGTTTAAAAGACTAGATATTATGGATTGGCTAGCCTCCCTATCCTAGCACCATTATAATTATAATAAAAGAGGAAATCATTTTGATGTTGATAACATTGAATTTTGTGAGAATGGTAATATAATTAATGATAAAAATGACATTGTAAATGGATTTAATGAATATTTTATTAATGTAGGACAAACTTTGATTAATGCGAATGCACAACCTATAGAAAATATGTATATGAAATATTATAAAGAAGAACCCCTCCAGTCTACCCTATTTTTAAAACCAGTTACTGAAAAGGAAATAATAGAAATTGCATGCTCTTTGAAAAGTGGTAAATCCCCTGGAATTGATTCCATTGATAATTATGTTGTTAAATTAGCTATTCATGTATTGTGTAAACCTCTTTGTCACATTTTTAATTTGTGTTTTCAAACAGGCATTTTTCCAACTAGCTGTAAAATATCACAAGTTATTCCTGTTCATAAATGCGGAGCAAAAAATGTATACTCTAATTATAGACCAATATCACTATTAACATGTTTTTCTAAGATACTAGAAAAATGTATTTATACTAGATTGATTAATTTCTTTGACATGCATCATATTTTGTATAATAAACAATTTGGATTTCGTGAAAAACACTCAACAACACATGCTTTGATAGATTCTGTGAATAATATAATAAATGCTTTTGATAACAATGATATAACTATTGGGGTTTTTATTGATTTGAAAAAGGCTTTTGATTGTATAGACCACAATATTCTTTTAAATAAATTGTCTTTCTATGGAATACGGGGAATTTCTTTTGATTTGATTAGTAGCTACCTAAGTAATCGCAAGCAATGTGTAATGTTTAATTCAACTCAATCTCAATTTAAAAGTGTATTCTGTGGCGTTCCACAAGGATCAATTTTAGGACCTCTGTTATTTCTTATATATATTAATGACCTCAATTTGTGTTCCGATTTATTGCAATTTGTCCTTTTTGCAGATGATACAAATATATTTTGTAGTCATAAAGATTTAAATTGTTTAAAAACCACAATGAATATTGAATTAAACAAAGTTAATGAATGGTTTTTATATAATAAGTTAGTGTTAAATATTCAGAAAACAAAATTTATGGTATTTGGTAAAAAGACTACTGATAAACAATCTGTCCAGATATATATTAATGATGTTGAGTTACAAAGGGTTGAAACTGTTAAGTTTCTTGGAATTTATATAGATGATAATATGAAATGGAAAAGTCAGGTTAATAAGTTGTGTAATAATAATAATAATATCCAATTTTTATATAGCGCTTATCACGATTGATAATCATCTCTAAGCGCTTTACAATTTTATTATTACCCCGGTCATAGGATACAATGCGAACCAGCACACATTGTAATCAGGTTTCAAGAAATATTGGTGTTATAAATAGATTGTCTGAGTTCATACCACAAACTATATTATTAACTTTATATAATACTCTTATATTGTGTCATTTAAATTATGGAATTTCAATTTGGGGATCTTCAAATAATTATTTATTAAATAGAATATTAATATTACAAAAACGTTGTGTACGTATAATATCTAAATCTGGTTTTAGAGCACATACTGCCCCTCTATTTAACAAGTTTAAAATGTTGCCTGTACATGCACTGTATAATTATAATGTCGGTATATTTATGTATTTATATTTTAATGATTTATTACCTACAAATTTCCATTCATTCTTTGACAGAAATATTGATATTCATTCTTACAATACCAGAGGAAAGTTAAATTATCGTGTTATTTATGGTCAATCTTCCCTCTCACGTACATTAATATCATACAATGGTCCACTGCTGTGGAACAGTTTACCTGAAAATATCAAGAATGCAAAATCGCTGAATATATTTAAATTTAAATTTAAAGAGTACATTTTTAATAACCTTTAGCATTTCATGCTTCATTATTATTTCCTATCTTTGTGAAATATGTTAATAGTAACGTTATTTTTCTTCCTTATCACTTGACTCTTATTCAGTTTTAAATATCCAGGGGTTATGCTTATAAGTCATTTGTGACTTTTTATAATCCCCACATTTACATAATGTTAGTGCAATTTTGTGTTTTCTTTGTTTTCTCTTCTGTTATACTTGTTCTTATGTGTTATGCTATATTGTTTTAATTCAACTGTATTTACATATGTTCATGTTTTTTATGCAAATGTGGAATAAATTCAATTCAATTCAATGCTAACACTAACAGTGGTCAGAGTCCAAATAGTTAAATAGGACCAAAACAAATTATAATAGCGTTTTTATTGTATGATTAGTCTATGACAACCTGTACAACAAAATTGTATGTGCAGAGGTCTGTAGTGTAGCTAGACAGTCAAGATGAAGGTCAAAGGTCAATTAGCGTGAGTGTCTTCATTATTTATAAATTATTTATAGAATTATACCACACAATTTTTCCAAATGCCCACTTTGGACTCTGACCACTGTTAGTGTTAGCAAAATGGTAATGGCTCATATAATTATAATGGTGCTAGGATAGGGAGGCTAGCCAATAAATAATGTATCCAAGTCTTTTAAACACATCTGACACTGTCAATGACAATCAATGTCATACTCATATTATAATTCTATTGACAATTGTACAATTAATTTTGAATAAGGTACTTACCAGAGTCCAGATGAGCGCAGCTAGCCTATAGGAGTAGACCAAAGATGCAGAATGATAGCTTGAACCCCCCTCTCTGCAGCAAATAATCAACAAATTGCAATTTGGACATGACTACAAAACAAAATTTATCTGGTGAATGCAAGAGGCCATCGCTTGTTGTATAGTGTATTGCATGCATGTATGTTGCAATTGCACATACTACGTATAACGTATCATATATAGCGATCGGCAGCAGCGCATATGCAATCTCTATATCGCGGCCGGAATGTGGCATCATGCAATATCCGTTGCCATGGCCATCCTCTTTCAGGAACTATTTTGAGTTTTTATATTTCATTTCGAGATTTCAAACAACTTATTTAAAAAATCGAAAACCTTTAGAATGATCTGCAGTCAGAACGAATGACACGTGGAATTTGTTCAGCCCGAGGCGTGCAAAACCCTAAAAGTTTTTCTACGTCAAAGGATTTCCTTACTCAAATTATAATATAATAATGATACTATTCATATATAAGCTTATGTCTTATGCCTGGTGTACAATGTGGTTATTTATCAATTTGTGCAAGTAATCTTTCTTCCATGTCTGCCTTCTTTTAACTAATGTATATAGTATTTTGCTGTTAAGATTAACATTAACACACTACATGTAGTATACAATGTATAGAAGCTGTTTTAAATATTTGCACTTTGTAGCGAGTTAAGAAACGGACTAGTGAAAGCATGAATTGTTTTATGAATAGGTTTGCTTCAGCTCAGGAAGAATTTTGATGTACATGTAAAACGTTTCCATAAATGCTCATATTATTTTTTGTTTTATTTGCCTTACAAAGTAATGAAATTAAGACAAATATAATGTTTGTCTATGTTATGTTTAAAAACAAAGAAAACAAATCATCAGAGGCAAGTAATAGGGAAGTTGATTGTATGTCTGGTTTACATGCTTTGTATGAATCAATGAAACAGTACAACATGATATTAAATATTTGAATATTTGTTGTATGAATTATGATAATTTTGTATTGCTAACTGGGGAAACCTCATTATAACAAGGTAGTCGGGACTATCGATTTGACCTCGTTATAACCGGAATCTCGCTATAAGTTAACCAAGTTTATTTTCAATAGCCAGAAAATTTTACCTCATTTATAAGAATGTTTGTTCTTTATGAGTCTACCTAATCTATGCATTACTTCTACTGTTTTGTATTTTGCCCAATTACCAGAATTTCCAGTGATTTTCATTGCATTGAGATAGATAAAAGAAGATCATAAAGATTTTACTAAATATGGAAAATTTGACTTATCTCATTTGTTTTACAACTGTTCTTAGCGTGCTCTAATATCAATTAATTTGGCGTGATAAATTAGTGCATTGTCTGGACTGGATTGTTTGTATCTTTGTGTATATGTATGTTTTAGTGTGGGTGTGTATGTGTGTATAAGAGAGATAAGTTGTCGGTGTATACATGGGTTTTTTATTTTGTTTTTATTTATTGTATTATTATTTAAATTATTATTATATTTATTGCCAATGGGATACTGAATGATGATTTAAGTTGGGGAGTGTGCTGTGTGATGAATCTGATGCAAAAAAAAAGCAAAATAAAATTGTTAACAAATGTATATAAATAAATGAATAGCAGGCTACCAAATTTCACAATCTCTCCGTCTACCCTCTATTTATCTCCTTTATTTATTTCCTCAAAGGAAAAGTCCACCCTGAAAATAAGTTGGTTTTAATAGAAGCAGAAAATGTTTCATCATGGAAAATTAATCAATTATAAAAAAATAGGCAATATATTTACAAGAAGAAATTTTTCACTGTCACGTTCCTCGCTTTTAATTGTTATGCCATTATCTTAACTAACTTAGATTTAGGGTGGACTTTCCCTTTAGATAAAGACAAATATATTCCAATCCATTCCCAGACAGACAGTAACTAGGAGAATAGCTTTTTCCCGGGGTAAAAATGAAACTAGTTTCATGCTGAGGGCGATATTGCATTATGCCTCCATGCCCCCTTTTGTAGCCGACCAGTGCCCCGCAGCTCAGGCGACACTAGCCTGATGATCTTCGTTAGCCGAAGTGCTAGTGCCGTATCGGTCTCTTTTCGTTAAATTATTTATCAACTTCTAATGGTTTTTGGTAAATTTTCAAGGTGGTGTTCATTCCTTATCTATTTCGGAATTAATTCCTCTAAATGAATTAATTTACTGTGAGTTTAGTTTCCATGTAAACAACAAAATAAAGATAAAGTACGTGTCATTACATCGCATCAAAACAAACTTTTAGCACAACGATAAAACAAGCGATCTGATTGGCCCTAGCTTATGGGACACTGTTACGTTCTATTGAGAGATGCACTGGGATTGGATTATTTTTCAGAGAGTGTTACAAAACAAAATTCCAAGTTTTTTCTACTTTTTGAAAAAATGTGCACTTTTTGAGCTTGACGAGTTATGAATTTGTGTTCAGTGAATTTTTCACTACCCACATGCCAAAATTCAGGTAGATACGAGATTTGAAGCACGAAAGTCAAGAAATAAGGCGATTTTCACGGTTCGGCCCGCGGTCTAGTAGGAAACATGAGGGAACATGTTTTGAAAAAACTTAGAAATACATACGGTGTGCCCCCAATAATTTTGCGTGCCCCCCCCCCCCCCCCCCCCCCCCCAATCAGTCCGACCACGCTACGCAACTGATAATACATACATTCACAACTACGTCGTATTTAATTCCCTTCACACATACAAACAAGCAACTCACATTAATAACTTCTTCAAATCAAATCGTCTGAATGTAATGTCATACCCTACTATAATAAATATATAAACAAACGTCCCCTTATGTACCTTATTTCGATTGACTGAGACCACCTAGTTTTTCAAAAAATACATAAATAAAGTCCTTTTCATATCGTGTAGATTTGTTTACTTATCCTGTTCTTGATTCGAAATAATTTGAATACTGTACAAAGATCTTTTTTGTTAACTGTTTGTATAAACGAAATACAACGAAATGAAAACTTAAATGGCTTTGTTCAATCACTTTTGTTCCAAAGACATTTGCCCCGGAAATTGAGGCAAATGCTCCGGCCGCGACAAAATCTACACTGCGACTGATTGCAAACTGCGCATTATTATTTTCGGAGCAAATGTCGCTGGCTCATAATCATGTCACCTGGGATAACCATTGACCTTACATCCGCATTGTGTTGTAGTTCATGTTTATATCAGGGAGGTGGTATCTATATAGCTCCCATTTCCCTGTTTATATCATGGGAAATAAATGTTTATACCATCAGAATCCATCGTTATGCATAAATCTAAACTATTCATGAAGGCAGGATATAAATGACAATCAGAATTAGACGCATCACTTGAATTTGATTTGTGTACATTGCATTATGTACTGATTTAATTTGATTTCAAATAAGGCACGCACATTACAATTTGAATAGTTTTATTAATACATCCTTTAGAGGAGGAATCATCCGTGTATACATACATTTAGGATCAATCGTGCATTTGTTACTCAATTAAGTGGAATCAAACCTGGAATGACTCTCGTATATCAAAGGGATCTAATAACATTATTTAAAAAACCACAAAACTTACTTAGAAGTTCTAATTAAGTTCTGAACTCTAGCCACCTCATTTTACGTACTACCGATAGAAGCATACATTGTCAGGTTTTGGTTTCCCGAATTTCGCTCACATTATGAAGATATTTATGATTGAAGTGGTCGGATTTGGAGGTCCAGACTTTCAACTGTGTACACAGTTAGTGAAATGCGTTAGCAAATATCACTTTGCATTTTCGCTCATTATTCCTCGGTTATATGCCATTCATGGAATGTTCACACATCACTAAGTGGTCATATTAGATCACAGAATACACATTTTAGCGATCCTTCGTCAGTTCATGCACATATCAACGAAGTTACTAGATCCCTTTAATATGAATGTCTCTAAATATAATGCATACTACATAGGATACACATTGTGTGTGTTATGCATCTGCAGTACCGTAATGTGCGTTTAAATAATTTGTATATCGGAGTGCATATAACATATAAATTGTATTTAACAAGATTACGCATGGTTTACATCATTACATGAGTAGTTATACAAAAAGAGCTACACAAATTGAAATATTGCTATAATTGTATTAATCATCAATGTTTCTGTATAATCCCACCTAAAGGATCTTTAAAGACTGTGCTGTTTCCAATCGAAATATATAGTATGGAATAAATTGGTTGCAATGGAGAAATTAACTGGATCTTAGTTTTAAATATTTTATTTTGTTTAAGATGTATACATTCGAATCGTTCATACAGACTGGGATATCAATAATAATGTGACCGGATATTCCAAACCCCTACACCGTCGGTACAAATATAAAATTTAGATTTTCAAGCCATTAGAAAGGCCTCATCACAAATGTATTTTGATGCCTCCTTCTAAAACATCATACACTGATTGGCAAAGACATGTTGTTTCAATTGTATATACATAAGTCTTTTACATACATTATGTGTACTAATAATTGCATTTTCATCAAAACATGAAATACCAATTAGTGCAGGGTTTTGGTATCTCCAGCATCATAACTCTCTTTGCGTATGGTATAGGTCAATAATTGTTTAGATGTAAGCAGGCCAAACACCACGCTATTTGATTTATCATGATAAACATCATATTGAATATGACATCAAATGCGAAGAAGTCTATAAGACGCTTATGTATGATTATACATAAGCGGCTATGCAAATATAAACACCTACACAAAGTGTTTAAACCAGTATGTGGTTACTGAAAATGTAATAAAGCACCTAGAACGGGGTGGAAACTTAAGAAGAAGGCAACATAATGATGATAATAATGATACTCACAATAGTCCAGTATTTATTATACATTAAGCCATCAATCTATAGAGATGTTATTCAGAGGCGCATTATCAATATCAAAATGACAGGAGACAGGGTAAACAGAACAGATAGTTGATACATATTATGCATACATCAATTATATTAAACCATTATGAAGTATTTGAATTCCAATATAACTAGTAGAAAATTGTGCCTTCCTTATAGTACAAAACATCTCGTTTAAATTAATAAAATAAAAGTAACTTTCTTTGTTATACATTGAGATAATGAAGACAACCCTATCATTTCATGTCATTCCTTTAAACCGCTCACTCACTTTGATCGTTCCCGAAATGCATTCTCCTGGACATTGGCGGGAGGGGGGGGGGGGGCGGGGGGCATGGGGGCACGGTTCCCCAATAATTTAACACAAACAATAAACAGACATAAGGGGAACATTTGAGAGGAAAAAAATAACGAAAAAACGTAAGATCCTTACAATAATGTGTGTCCCCCAAAGTCAGTCCGACCACGCTACGAAGAAAAAAAGAAGGAAACGATACAAGGGGTGAATACAAAATAATAAATTGACTGGAAACTAATTAAAGAAAATAGTTAAAATCCAGTTAAATTTGTTTATGGCGTCTCTCCATAATAAATGTCTATATTCATACATTTTTGAACGGGAATATCTATACTCAAACAATGCGAAGCCCTTAAAGGACAATGAAACCCAAGCAAAATGTTGCTTTTATGATATGTTATGTATAAAAACATTCTATAAAACATATGTTGAATTCAAACGAAGGGTAAACATAAATGTTGAGAAAATTGAAACAAAATTAAATTTTGTGTACAGAATGTATAGGGGATCCACAACTTTGCCAGAGTGCGTTGCCAATTTAAGTCATTCGTAGAAATAAATGGCTCTTTTCAAAGAGCCATATTTTTCTTATTTCTTGACCGATTGTGCTCAAATTTTCAGGGACTTTTCATCCTTATAGTTCATACAATAATTCTTTTGGATTTCATTGTCCTTTAATAATGAAATTCACTTAGAATATTGATTCTGGGGATCTAATGTCTCTTACTTCATGTACGGCACGAAGAATCATGCGGATCATAATTTTATAATGTGACGCCCGTTTTCATAAAACGATGAGCGGCTCATCATTTTGTTATCAGATTATGAGCCTGTAGAATATAGAAATCACGTTTTTGTTTAAACACAAATATCTACACAAAGGTTATTTCCTAATGTATATCTGACAAACATTATCGAGATAAAATATAATGTAAAGATAATTGTTATTAATAGCTAAATGATGATCTTAGACCAACACTTGTATAGGTTCTACTTGAATGAAGTGCATCTTAGATTTGATATGAAAGATAACCTGATAACACGACAAAGGAAAGGAAACATTACAGCGGCATGATTAAGTCAACTCTAAACATGCTAAAGAGGAAAACATGTAGTGTCAATATAGACGTGGAAGAAAATAAATACGTTATTACAAATGAGATATGCAAAATCGAACTTTATAGAACCATAGAAAGATATATTAACAAGGATGAGATAACGTTGTTGCAGGATGAAGGAGAGAACCTTAATTGGCCTAGTAACATTGAACCAAACCGGTACCCCAACACCACATCGACAAATTCGGTTGATGTCAAGTGGCCGAATGTAAGTTTTGGGGAAACGAACGATAGGTCCAGTCTGCATTCGCGCCCAAATTCATTGTATATTCGGCATTGATAAAACAACTTGACCGAACCAAAACGACACCAGATCGAACCAAAATAATAAACCGAACTCAAATCGACAATCCAACCCACTTGCCTCGCATCGAAAGATGCTGAGGTTCGAACCAATATACCATTACCACGGCACTCCTAGTCATGTCCTGTCATAAATGTAAAACTTCAGTCAATAAGTTTGCATCTCTTCCATAATACTCCATGGCCTCGTTGTAGAATTAGACAAAATCGATTGTAAGTTACAATTAAAGGGATCTTGTAACTTTGTTGGCAAGCGCAAAATGTGATTTGTAATTAATAAAATGTGTATTGGAGTGATCTGATATGCACAAAGTAATGTGTGAACATTTCACTTTAATTTGATGTGATATTTACGGTACTCATTGTACTTACTTTGTACACGGCATGAAATTATCCCGTAGACAAAAATTAGATATCTTAACACTTCAATCGTAAATATCTTTTGAACGAAATGGAAATTTGAAAATTCGAAACCTGTCCCGCACTTGTATTGTTTATATGAATATGATAAGGTATGAGAGGAGACCGTAAGAGTTCCAAGTAATTTTTGAGGATTTTGACAATTAATGTATAAATCAGATCATGTGTTCTAAATGCGCAAATCTGATCGGTTAAACGAGCACATTTACTCATTTACAATTCATTGTGACTTATAATCGATTATATCTCTTTCTGCAATGGGACCCATATGGTTAATTTAGTATATACATAACTGCCTAGCTAAATCTTAGAATGAAATTGTGCATAAGTTTTTAAAGAAGGACCGGTATCAACATGTGTTTGGATGTAGCCAATTCATTTCAGCCCAAATACATACAGCACATTTGTTTTAATTGTCTTTTGCAGTAATAATAATAATATACTCGATTTATATAGTAAACAAATATACCATGCACTGAGAGCCTCTAGTTGAAATTATGGATTCCGAGGTGACAGGAAAAGCACTATGTTCTGAGGGTCGTAGACCCGAAGAACATAGTGCTTTTTCTGTCACCGAGGAATCCATAATTTTACTAGTGGCTCGAAATAGTGCATGATATATTTGTTTTATATCCTTCGCATAATCATAATTATCGCAAAAACAAATGATTTCAATTAAATTAAAGAAAAATATAAAGAAAAACAAAACATTGATCATGGAACCATCACTGCACTGACTATGTTCTGTTTGTGACACTGACCCCCTTTGCGCAATAGTCCTAGCGCAGAGCGCGTATTGCGCTATCTTTCCATTCATGGTTACGCGCAGGAAAATAGGCGCGATAGTCTACGCGCACTTCATAGCATGATGATTGGTCAAGTCTTTCTAGGTCACGACGCGATGACGTCTAGTGGTATTCCATTTGTGCTTCAAAAATCGGTTCACTCCGCCATGTTGCCCATGTACAAAGTCTATTGGACACGTGACTTGCGCGCGTTAAGTGAGCCTTCTAGTTATAAACGGGTTGGTTTGTTTATTCATACTTCTATGGCGCCTTAACAACTAATGCGCACCCAAATGCAAAACGCGCGCATCAAAGTGAATAATTAACCTGCTTTACATACTACACACGTGTAATTGTATGGAGAAAATACATTACTCATACAGCTAGTGCAGTGCATACCGCGGCCGATTGTTAAATGACGAATTAGTGTCACGACCACAGAAGGACAACGATGCACAATGTGCACCATTGTCGTAATCATAAAATTCGAATACCGCTACGTTATACATGAAATGCATTTCTAGAATATTCTTTGGAACTTATTGATATTCACGGGTGAAAATATGCTGTATTTCTTTTTAAAAAACTCTTTGAGAAATCTCGTCGAGCATCTTTCGCAAGCTAAAATAAGACCTCTGCTCGCAGGGAAGTTTTATAACACGCATCTCTATGAGCTCAATATGATCACCCGGCGTTTATGACGTCATTCATGGAATAGCATTTACTATTCCATGAATGACGTCACGCATAGCACATTTTTCTCCATGGGCATTACTATGTTTGGTCACATGATGCTATGTAGACCAATCACTGAACAGGATTTCATTCATGTAGGATATAATGCCTAATATGATTGATAATCATCTCTAAGCGCTTTACAATGATATTATTACCCCGGTCATAGAATACCATGCAAACCAACTCACATTGTGTGCACCATCTCCACTCCCTGGGGAGCATTCCTTCCAAGCGGCTCATGGGCATTGAGAAGGTCCTTCATATAAAGGCTTTCACCTCCTACCGGGTCCCCATTTATACACATGGCTATAGAGAGCAGCAATTGTGGATAAAGTGTCTTGCTGAAGGACAAACGCGGTGGGCAGGGTTCGAACTCGGGATCTCAAGATCGGAAAGCGCGCTCTACCAATCTAGCCACACCACATCCACACAGTACTGATACTTTAAAGGGATAGTTGAGTTTAGGTTTAAAGGGCGCTGTACGAAAACATTTGTTTTATAAATAATATTTAACTGATTGTCAAAGAGCATACAATTGTATTTACAGAATAAACTTTATTTGATCTGAATCGGTTTGGAGACGGCTGACATACATGTATAAATAAATATGTCCGATCGGAATAGACCGGGGGCCCCAGTTATAGAATGCTTAAAAGAGGGTTTACATAGTTGTTGGCGATCTCTCTATTTAATCATTATTTTAAAAAGCATCACATGCACAATTTTAGATTTAAAATGGTTGAAACCAATGAGTAATTTAAAAAGCGCCCTTTTGAGTTTTAACGGCTCCATTAAAAAAAATGATACCAGGCTTTTTACTTAGTCGTTTGTCATTTTGTATACCTTTTGAGCATGGTGGAGTTATAACTTTCACTTTGATGCAGGTTCTGGTTTCTTAAATTCAGTTTGACCAAAACTGTACTCTCTATACCAAAACTAACTATCTCTTAAATTATGAGCACTGTCACGAGATAATTGGCGACAGAGCATGTTTGCTTATAAAAAGAATTGGTAGGTATTGAATATATTTTGTATCTTTCTAAATGTGTTTTTAAGGAGGGGCAGATGCCGACATTTGTTGTGTTGATGTAGGTTTATTTTAATTTCCAAATCATCTTTGAATCCCTGACAAGCACTTGAAACAAGCACTTGAAACAAGTTTGAACAAATTTGTAATAGGTGCTTAAAGGGATAGTTGAGTTCTGGTAAGGAGAGTACAGTTTTGGTGAAACTGAATTTTAGTAACCAAAACCTGCATCATTACATTACAAACTAATAGTTATAACTAGAAAGGAACACAAAATTACAAATGACGTAGTAAAGATCATGTTATCATTCAAAAAGAGCCGTTAAAACGTAAGAGGGCGCTCTCTAAACTCTCATCGGTTTCAACCATTTTGAATAAAATATTGTCCATGTGATGTTTTGTTGAAATAGTGATTAGATAGAGAAATAACCAACAACTATTTAAATACCTATTTTGTAACTTTTTGAAAAGAGGAAGCATTTTTTTAAATTTTTAACGTCTGGTTCAAAATTCTCTAATAAACCTGGGGCCCCAGCTTTATTAGAAATTGTTATATTTATGGATATTTCAGCCGTCTGTGAACCGATTTTGATCAAACAAAGATGATTGTATTATTTAAATATTATGCTCTTTCAAATTTTACACTCAGTTTTTCATTACCTCACAAAAAAAAAAGTAGTCTAGCGCCCTCTCTACCAAAACTCAACTTTCCCTTTAAATAATAACACAAACACTCACATTATAATCAGCCTATTATCAGTTGTTGTAATCACATTGCCCCGTACCTTAGATATATATATACCACTTCAAAATGTCCCACTTGATTGTAGCAATCATTAATATTGACATTATATTCTATTGTTCTTGAAACAAAGTGATTGTATTACACAATGGGAGTACGGGCAACATATTGCCAGGGGATGGGGGGTGGGGGCGATTTGTTTGCCCAAAATTAATAGCGTTGGTACTGTTTCTCATCTACTAAACAAGCATAATATGTACTTAAAATGGAAATACATTGTATTTCCCTATAAATTAAACTATTTGTCTTTGCAATCGATGAACTATTTCTCTGGAATATCAAATTAATTCTATCAAAATCGACGTTTGCATGACATGCATTTTACGGGCTGCATCCTCAGTCTCCTACGCCTATAGACCCTAGGCATAATCATATCCTAGTGCGATTCCACGATTACTACAGGGATGTTGGGGCAGAGTGACCCGATTATTCGGATGATGAATTCATTATCAGTCAAAACGCATTAGAAGATCATTTGAAGATCACGAACTTTGTCATGCTAATCTGGGAATGCGGAATACATGAAAGGGAACTACACATTTTAAAAATTAACGAATTCAAAGTACAATCACGAAATGTAAACACGAAATATGACATGACAATCTTAACGTACCAATACAAGAAAATTACAAAAATGTATTTATTTATTGTTTTATTTTATTTATTTGTATTCTCTTTTCTTTTGTTGGGGGGGGGGGGGGGGGGTGGGGACCGGTGAAAGGAATAATATTTCCCCTGTTTTTAGCGTTCTTTAATAAGCACTCTTTTCTCAAAGTAACGATTATTTAGAAATTTCGAAATACATTCTATAAAACATATTTTAAACTCGGCAGAGGGGAAAAGATACAATTACTTAATTTGTTTGTGAAAGATAAATGAGGGTATAGTTCACAATCTTGTCGAAGTGTGTTGCCATTTTTAAAATTTCCATATCAATATATATGACTGTTTAAAAAAATCATCTATTTAGTTGTATTATCTATTGTCCGATTTTGTTCATACTTTCAATCAAAAAGAGGTTTTTAGATAGTTGTTGCTGATCTCTTAATTAAATCATTATTTTAACAAAACATCACATGAACAACTTTAAATCAAAAATTGTTGGAACCAACGAGTATTTAGAAAGCGCCCTCTTGAATTTTAACGGCTCTTTAACAGAAATTATAACAGGCTTTTTACTTAGTCGTTTGTAATTTTGAAAACATTTCGAGCATGGTGGAATTATAACTATTACTTTAGTGCAGGTTTTGGTTACTTTAATTCAGTTTGACCAAAACTGTACTCTCTATACCAAAACTAACTATCCCTTAAATTATGAGCACTGTCACGAGATAATTGGCGGCAGAGTATGTTTGCTTATAAAAAGAATTGGTAGGTATTGAAAATATTTTGTATGTTACTAAATGTGTTGTTAAGGAGGGGCAGATGCCAACGTTGATGTAGGTTCATTGTAATTTCAAAATCTGACAAGCACTTGAAACAAGTTTGAACAAATGATTAATAGGTGCTTAAAATAATCAAAAAACACAAACACTCATGTTATAAGCATCCTATTATCAGTTGTTGTTATCACATTGCCCCGTACCTTAGATATAAACCACTTCAAAATTTCCCACTTGATTGTAGCAATCATTAATATTTACATTATATTCTATTGTTCTGAAAACAAAGTAATTATATTACACAATGGGAGCACGGGCAACATGTTGCCGGGGGGGGGGGGGCGAGTATTTTGCCAGGAATTCGGTACTGTTTCTCATCTAACAAACACAAGACGAACTCAAAATGGAAAAAACATTGTATTTACCTATAAATTTATTAAACTATTTGTCTTTGCCATAGATGAAATATTTCTCTGGAATTTCACATAATTTCTGGTAAAATCGACGTTTTGACAGGCATTTATGGGCTTTATCCTACGCACTTCTACGTCTCCTACGCCCTAGACCCTAGGCGTAATCATATCCTACGTGCGGTTCCACGATTAATACAGGGATGTTGGTGCAGAGTGACCAGATTATTCGGATGATGATTTTCATTATCAGCCAAAACTCATTAGAAGATCATTTGAAGATCACGAACTCTGTCATGCTAATCTGGGACTGCTGAATACATAAAACGGAATTACACATTTTAAAATTACCCAATTCAAAGTACAATCACGAAATGTAAACACACGCGTCTTAAATACGACATAATTTATATATTTTTATTTTATTTTATTCATTTTTCTTTTCTTTTCTTTTTTTTTTTTTTTTTTTTTTGAGGGGGGGGGGGGGGGGGGGAGGCGAAACCGGGGATAGGAATAAGATTTCCGCTGTTTTCAACGTTCTTTAATCAGCACTCTTTTGTCTTTTCTCAAAGTAACGATTATGTAGAAATTTCGAAATACATTCTACAAAACATATTTTGAACTCGCAAAGGGGAAATGTATAATAATCGAGAACAGATACAATAATATTACTTAATTTGTTTGTAATACATACATGAGGGTAATGTTCACAATCTTGGCGAAGTGTGTTGCCGATTTGAAATGCCCATATTAATATCCGTCTATTTAAAAAATCATAGTTGTATTATCTATTGCCGATTTTGTTCATACTTTCAATCTTGGCATGCAAGTTTTGCTTTCCGTTTATTAAATATGGACGGAGTTAGCTAGTGCGCGATTCATCACTTGTTTGTTTATTCTCTGTAAGTTGAAAAGAAATGGTTTTAAAACTCTTGATTTAGTGTTAATTTTTACCATGTATATACGACCACTGTTGGAGTTTGCTGCCCCTGTTTGGAGCCCTGGTCTTACTGTTAGTCAAAGTGATCAAATTGAACGTGTTCAAAGGAGAGCCCTCAAAATGATTTGTTGGCCCGAGTCTGACTCATACCGTGTTCTTTTACAAAGGTTCAACCTCGAAACCCTTTGTGATCGTCGCACTTTAATTTTAACTCAATTTGCTAAATCTCTTTTGCTTTCTGATCGTCATCGCCATTTATTGCCCCAAACTCGTTTTGATTTAACCGGTCTAAATTTGCGGAATTCTCAAATCCTCCATATGCCTCAGACTCGGACCCAACGTTATAGGCAATCCTCGATTCCATCTCTCATTCGATTACTCAATTAATGTACTGTTTAATATCACATTTAATCATTAGATTTATCTGTTATTGATTTTGATCAATTTAATTTATAAATGTTAAGAATATATTATAAAATAAAGATGTATTCAATTAAATCTCAATTTTTAATTGAAAATACTTTGTAAACTATTAATGATCCTTGTATTTGTTAGTAAATAAGGTCAATTTGATTTATGTTAAGGATATTATATAAAAATGAAACTTAGTCAATTATTCAATTTCAATTGAAGATACTTTGTAATAATGGACTTTGTAGTTGTTATTGAATTTTAAATTTAATTTGTGTTAAGAATTTAATACAAATTAAAACTTGTTAATTATCAACTTTAATTATATACACTTTGTATAATGTACTATGTATACTATAAATTTAATTTGGGTTAGGATATAACAAAAAATAAAACTCGTTTAATTACTCAATCTTTTTAAAGATACATATTACATAAGAACGTTTTTAATCAAGTCTCATTTTTAATTGAAAATACTTTGTATTAATTAATGTACTTTGTATCTGTTATTGAAAACAATCATAATAAAATTATTTAATTTCTCAATTTCATATGAAGATACTTTGTATTAATTAGGTGGGCTGTACATCATACAGACCACCTCATAATTTCGTTAGAATTGCCTTTCTTTATTAGGTGGGCTGTACATCATACAGACCACCTCATAATTTCGTTAGAATTGCCTTTATTTATTATTAGGTGGGCTGTACATCATACAGACCACCTCATAATTTCGTTAGAATTGCCTTTCTTTATTATTATTAGGTGGGCTGTACATCATACAGACCACCTCATAATTTCGTTAGAATTGCCTTTATTTATTATTAGGTGGGCTGTACATCATACAGACCACCTCATAATTTCGTTAGAATTGCCTTTATTTATTTATTTATTAGGTGGGCTGTACATCATACAGACCACCTCATAATTTCGTTAGAATTGCCTTTCTTTATTAGGTGGGCTGTACATCATACAGACAACCTCATAATTTCGTTAGAATTGCCTTTATTTATTTATTTATTTATTAGGTGGGCTGTACATCATACAGACCACCTCATAATTTCGTTAGAATTGCCTTTATTTCTTTATTATTATTATTCTTTATTTTTCTTATTTCCAATCACTTTTTTGTTAGCAAGATAACTTGAAAATGGCTCAATCAAGTGCCTCGAAATTTGGCACACATATATATAGGCATATGGACAAAGCAAAATAAGGTTTTGAACCCTGACCTTGACTGATGACGTCATCTAGGCGCCATTTTGTAAAATTTTCTGAATATCTTCTCATGATCATATCTTCATAACGAAAAGTTGTTTCTCATTCATATTTATCATGATCAAGGTCAATATCCGTCCGGTCAATTTCAGGTCAAAAAACGCGCGCGCATGCGTACGTGCGCGCGTCAGCGCGCGCGCAAAATTTTAAAATGTTCAAAATCGTCGCAAATTCATTTTGGATACGTTTTAGGCCATTTTAAGCATTTTACGAAAAAACGCGCACACGCGCATGCGCGCGCGTTTTCGCGCGTACTGGCATTTTGCAACATAGAATCGCCGAATTTTCTCTGTTATCATATTTAGCCCATCTTTCCAAGCATTTTGATACCTTGTTCACCTTTTTCTGACTAGTAAAAACGCAATGAGCTTCCGTTCAAGAAACATGTCCGTGCGCGCGAGCTCTTGTAATACATAGCATATATGGGCAAAAACATGCCTATACAAAATTCATTGTAACTCTTCAGAATGGATGGGAACTCCCAATTTTTTTTCATATTTAGATAGATTATGAGTCGGAGATATGATTTCATGTCTCATTTGACCCTCAATTAACACATGGCGTCATCATAACGGCCTTCCAACTCAAAATTTCAATTAGCATATTATGACGTCAGCATATTTTTGGAAAATTGATTGTATCTCTGTAAATGTTGATCGATTTTCTTCCAAATTTTGATATGTTCTAGCTCAGACAATTTTCTACAAATGTAATAACCACGATTTTTCATTTTGACAAAGGCATCATGGCGTATTTTTGCGATTTAAGGAGGCATGTCATTTTTTAACATTTTTCGTGTATTCTCTATGGGACATGACTTTTTTTCAAAACTGGATTCTACATTCCCGTCTTTCGCGACCAATATCTTCTTCGTTTTAGCTTCGTTTACGCTGAACTTCGAGTATGTTGTAGCTGAGACAATAAGCTATCTCAAATGAGCCCTTGATTATGTCTTTAATTTTAGTTCGACCAGCCCACCTATACTTGTTCTAAACAAGTATTACAATTCTAGTTTATTATTCTTTATTTTTCTTATTTCCAATCACTTTTTTGTTAGCAAGATAACTTGAAAATGGCTCAATCAAGTGCCTTGAAATTTGGCACACATATATATAGGCATATGGACAAAGCAAAATAAGGTTTTGAACCCTGACCTTGACTGATGACGTCATCTAGGCGCCATTTTGTAAAATTTTCTGAATATCTTCTCATGATCATATCTTCATAACGAAAAGTTGTTTCTCATTCATATTTATCATGATCAAGGTCAATATCCGTCCGGTCAATTTCAGGTCAAAAAACGCGCGCGCATGCGTACGTGCGCGCGTCAGCGCGCGCGCAAAATTTTAAAATTTTCAAAATCGTCGCAAATTCATTTTGGATACGTTTTAGGCCATTTTAAGCATTTTACGAAAAAACGCGCACACGCGCATGCGCGCGCGTTTTCGCGCGTACTGGCATTTTGCAACATAGAATCGCCGAATTTTCTCTGTTATCATATTTAGCCCATCTTTCCAAGCATTTTGATACCTTGTTCACCTTTTTCTGACTAGTAAAAACGCAATGAGCTTCCGTTCAAGAAACATGTCCGTGCGCGCGAGCTCTTGTAATACATAGCATATATGGGCAAAAACATGCCTATACAAAATTCATTGTAACTCTTCAGAATGGATGGGAACTCCCAAGTTTTTTTTCATATTTAGATAGATTATGAGTCGGAGATATGATTTCATGTCTCATTTGACCCTCAATTAACACATGGCGTCATCATAACGGCCTTCCAACTCAAAATTTCAATTAGCATATTATGACGTCAGCATATTTTTGGAAAATTGATTGTATCTCTGTAAATGTTGATCGATTTTCTTCCAAATTTTGATATGTTCTATCTGAGACAATTCTCTACAAATGTAATGATCACGATTTTTCATTTTGACAAAGGCATCATGGCGTATTTTTGCGATTTAAGGAGGCATGTCATTTTTTAACATTTTGCGTGTATTCTCTATGGGACATGACTTTTTTTCAAAACTGGATTCTACATTCCCGTCTTTCGCGACCAATATCTTCTTCGTTTTAGCTTCGTTTACGCTGAACTTCGAGTATGTTGTAGCTGAGACAATAAGCTATCTCAAATGAGCCCTTGATTATGTCTTTAATTTTAGTTCGACCAGCCCACCTATACTTGTTCTAAACAAGTATTACAATTCTAGTTATTCTTTATTTTTCTTATTTCCAATCACTTTTTTGTTAGCAAGATAACTTGAAAATGGCTCAATCAAGTGCCTTGAAATTTGGCACACATATATATAGGCATATGGACAAAGCAAAATAAGGTTTTGAACCCTGACCTTGACTGATGACGTCATCTAGGCGCCATTTTGTAAAATTTTCTGAATATCTTCTCATGATCATATCTTCATAACGAAAAGTTGTTTCTCATTCATATTTATCATGATCAAGGTCAATATCCGTCCGGTCAATTTCAGGTCAAAAAACGCGCGCGCATGCGTACGTGCGCGCGTTAGCGCGCGCGCAAAATTTTTAAATGTTCAAAATCGTCGCAAATTCATTTTGGATACGTTTTAGGCCATTTTAAGCATTTTACGAAAAAACGCGCACACGCGCATGCGCGCGCGTTTTCGCGCGTACTGGCATTTTGCAACATAGAATCGCCGAATTTTCTCTGTTATCATATTTAGCCCATCTTTCCAAGCATTTTGATACCTTGTTCACCTTTTTCTGACTAGTAAAAACGCAATGAGCTTCCGTTCAAGAAACATGTCCGTGCGCGCGAGCTCTTGTAATACATAGCATATATGGGCAAAAACATGCCTATACAAAATTCATTGTAACTCTTCAGAATGGATGGGAACTCCCAAGTTTTTTTTCATATTTGGATAGATTATGAGTCGGAGATATGATTTCATGTCTCATTTGACCCTCAATTAACTCATGGCGTCATCATAATGGCCTCCGAACTCAAAATTTCAATTTGCATATTATGACGTCAGCATATTTTTGGAAAATTTATTGTATCTCTGTAAATATTGATCGATTTTCTTCCAAATTTTGATATGTTCTATCTGAGACAATTCTCTAGAAATGTGATGATCACGATTTTTCATTTTGACAAAGGCATCATGGCGTATTTTTGCGATTTAAGGAGGTATGTCATTTTTTCACATTTTGCGTGTATTCTCTAAGGGACATGACTTTTTTTCAAAACTGGATTCTACATTCCCGTCTTTCGCGACCAATATCTTCTTCGTTTTAGCTTCGTTTACGCTGAACTTCGAGTATGTTGTAGCTGAGACAATAAGCTATCTCAAATGAGCCCTTGATTATGTCTTTAATTTTAGTTCGACCAGCCCACCTATACTTGTTCTAAACAAGTATTACAATTCTAGTTAGGTGGGCTGTACATCATACAGACCACCTCATAATTTCGTTAGAATTGCCTTTATTCTTTATTTTTCTTATTTCCAATCACTTTTTTGTTACCACGATAACTTGAAAATGGCTCAATCAAGTGCCTTGAAATTTGGCACACATATATATAGGCATATGGACAAAGCAAAATAAGGTTTTGAACCCTGACCTTGACTGATGACGTCATCTAGGCGCCATTTTGTAAAATTTTCTGAATATCTTCTCATGATCATATCTTCATAACGAAAAGTTGTTTCTCATTCATATTTATCATGATCAAGGTCAATATCCGTCCGGTCAATTTCAGGTCAAAAAACGCGCGCGCATGCGTACGTGCGCGCGTCAGCGCGCGCGTAAAATTTTAAAATGTTCAAAATCGTCGCATATTCATTTTGGATACGTTTTAGGCCATTTTAAGCATTTTACGAAAAAACGCGCACACGCGCATGCGCGCGCGTTTTCGCGCGTACTGGCATTTTGCAACATAGAATCGCCGAATTTTCTCTGTTATCATATTTAGCCCATCTTTCCAAGCACTTTGATACCTTGTTCACCTTTTTCTGACTAGTAAAAACGCAATGAGCTTCCGTTCAAGAAACATGTCCGTGCGCGCGAGCTCTTGTAATACATAGCATATATGGGCAAAAACATGCCTATACAAAATTCATTGTAACTCTTCAGAATGGATGGGAACTCCCAAGTTTTTTTTCCTATTTGGATAGATTATGAGTCGGAGATATGATTTCATGTCTCATTTGACCCTCAATTAACTCATGGCGTCATCATAATGGCCTCCGAACTCAAAATTTCAATTTGCATATTATGACGTCAGCATATTTTTGGAAAATTTATTGTATCTCTGTAAATATTGATCGATTTTCTTCCAAATTTTGATATGTTCTATCTGAGACAATTCTCTACAAATGTGATGATCACGATTTTTCATTTTGACAAAGGCATCATGGCGTATTTTTGCGATTTAAGGAGGCATGTCATTTTTTAACATTTTGCGTGTATTCTCTATGGGACATGACTTTTTTTCAAAACTGGATTCTACATTCCCGTCTTTCGCGACCAATATCTTCTTCGTTTTAGCTTCGTTTACGCTGAACTTCGAGTATGTTGTAGCTGAGACAATAAGCTATCTCAAATGAGCCCTTGATTATGTCTTTAATTTTAGTTCGACCAGCCCACCTATACTTGTTCTAAACAAGTATTACAATTCTAGTTATTATTATTATTCTTTATTTTTCTTATTTCCAATCACTTTTTTGTTACCAAGATAACTTGAAAATGGCTCAATCAAGTGCCTTGAAATTTGGCACACATATATATAGGCATATGGACAAAGCAAAATAAGGTTTTGAACCCTGACCTTGACTGATGACGTCATCTAGGCGCCATTTTGTAAAATTTTCTGAATATCTTCTCATGATCATATCTTCATAACGAAAAGTTGTTTCTCATTCATATTTATCATGATCAAGGTCAATATCCGTCCGGTCAATTTCAGGTCAAAAAACGCGCGCGCATGCGTACGTGCGCGCGTCAGCGCGCGCGCAAAATTTTAAAATGTTCAAAATCGTCGCAAATTCATTTTGGATACGTTTTAGGCCCTTTTAAGCATTTTACGAAAAAACGCGCACACGCGCATGCGCGCGCGTTTTCGCGCGTACTGGCATTTTGCAACATAGAATCGCCGAATTTTCTCTGTTATCATATTTAGCCCATCTTTCCAAGCATTTTGATACCTTGTTCACCTTTTTCTGACTAGTAAAAACGCAATGAGCTTCCGTTCAAGAAACATGTCCGTGCGCGCGAGCTCTTGTAATACATAGCATATATGGGCAAAAACATGCCTATACAAAATTCATTGTAACTCTTCAGAATGGATGGGAACTCCCAAGTTTTTTTTCATATTTGGATAGATTATGAGTCGGAGATATGATTTCATGTCTCATTTGACCCTCAATTAACTCATGGCGTCATCATAATGGCCTCCGAACTCAAAATTTCAATTTGCATATTATGACGTCAGCATATTTTTGGAAAATTGATTGTATCTCTGTAAATGTTGATCGATTTTCTTCCAAATTTTGATATGTTCTAGCTCAGACAATTTTCTACAAATGTAATAACCACGATTTTTCATTTTGAAAAAGGCATCATGGCGTATTTTTGCGATTTAAGGAGGCATGTCATTTTTTAACATTTTGCGTGTATTCTCTATGGGACATGACTTTTTTTCAAAACTGGATACTACATTCCCGTCTTTCGCGACCAATATCTTCTTCGTTTTAGCTTCGTTTACGCTGAACTTCGAGTATGTTGTAGCTGAGACAATAAGCTATCTCAAATGAGCCCTTGATTATGTCTTTAATTAGGTTATACATATATATATGTATAACCTTATTGATTTCGTCAAGATTTTTATTATTTATTCTTCTTCTTCTTCTTCCTAATTTTGTGCGTCGCATATCTCAAGATCACATAAATCAATTGTCATGAATCTTCACATGATGATAGATCATGATCTAACTTAGAACTGGTAACCTTTTCAGTGACGTCAGGACGCCATTTTGTCAAATTTTAATAATCATTTTATCTCAGTTATGAAATATCAATTTCAATTCAAATTTCGTATCAATATTAATCAGGTCAATAGTCATCTTTTAAGCTCATGCGCGTGCAATTACACTCGGAGACGCGCGCGTACGCGTCCGTCAATTAATTTTTTTTTTTTAAATGCTCAAAACCCCAACCCGAGTAATTTACTATATGTTTCAGACAATTTTAAGCGTTTCAAAAAATTCCGCGCGTGCGCGTCGGCGCGCGCGTATTTGCGCGCGTAACGCGAATGAATATGAAAATTATCGTTTTTTCACATGTTTTGGATTCCTTATGGATCCCTCAACACACCCTATCAATTTGAGTCATTGTTGACTCATAATAACGGAGTACGCGCGCGTCAAAGTCAAAATTACGCGCGCACGCAAAATGGCAAAACATGGTAAAAACATCCTTTTTTTATTCGGCCATAACTTTTTAAAAAGTACACAAACATCCAATTTCCTTTTAATATTCGGATAGATTATGAGTTGTAGATACGAATTCATACCTCATCTATGCCGAGTAAATGTTATAAAGTCATCGTATTGACGGTTAAAGTTGAAAATGCGAATTTTACTCAATTTCAATCAATGTTGAAATCGACCATAGTGTACTTTTGACCATATCTCACTTATTCTCCATCAATGTACTCCCAAATTTTGATATATCGTAGCTGATGTCCTGCTCTATTCGCAATCTTTTCACAACAATTCGTTATGTTATCTGGATCCTGATGAATTGTTTGATTGTAAATAAGAGTCCAAATCTGATAAAAATTGAGGTTTAGCCAAAACGTATGTTATCGACATATAACTGCTGAAGAAATTATGCTATCAATTTAAGATTTCGCATGTAGATAGGGATTTGCAACCCCATCATTTCATAAGTTAACACCAAATCGCGAAAATGCATATTTCATTGTCATATTTACCCTCAAAGGTCAAATAAATCAAGCATGAATACTGAATAACCACGTACGCCATGGACGTGAAATTCAGCACACATGTAGGGTATAATGAAAGGAACATTTCATAAGATAAGATCGGATTATGAAAATGGCGTTCAGGATATGTAAATTAGGTTCATATGTCAAAATAACTCACTGTTCCGTATTTAACTAACCATTAATTATTTGCACGTTCAAGAATCTGTGTAGACTTTTAGAACAATTTAGACTCGAGGTCCATTTAATAACATAACACTCACGGACGAAAACGCTCCGTTCATCATGTATGCGTGTGTCAAACGGCCATGAAAAGCCAACATTGGACATACAAAGTAGATAAAATAGTACCAAATGCTTTATTTATTTAAGGGTATTAACATGTCTCACTTACCATCACTTCCATCAAGCATATATTAACTACTAGCTGACTCACAAGAGCGCTACTCCTAATACTGGTTACCAATGCATAGTCCTCAAGATCACAAATGCCAGGCTTGAAATATAACTTTTATATAGCAGTTATTGTGAGAAGTTACTATAAGCAAATGTCATGTTGCCGTTCAGGAAAGAAGATGAGAATTATCACTTTAATGCTGGCCCAGATAAATCATTAGTCATTGAAAATCATATTATAATATCCGAAGAAGTCAGTCGAAACAATTTTCAGAGCTAAAACATTAAAATACATTAGTTGTTTTCAATTTACAATTATCCTGCAATGCTCCATGACTTTTCTTGCAATAGCGCCATCTATCGGCGAATAATTCGGTCAATTGTCTTGTCTCAAGGATTCCAGAAATGCATGACTTGCACTTAATAATCAACAAAAGCTGTTACTCACCAGATTTATCCAGACTTTCGGCTAATTATGAAAGATAGCATTACCTTCATGCCAAATCCAGCATAAAACTACAGATTATAACAACTTAAGTAGTGTTTATGATTCATTTTATGAAAAAAGAATGACGTCATCATTCCTCCGCGTTTTGGAGAAAAAAGTCTAGACGGCTGAATATCGTACATTCACAAGTCCAATCACTGATATATATGCCCAGATTTTCCATTTCTCACAAGAGATGTTATGTTGGTCTCGTGGAACAAGTTGGGACGCAAGATCCAAGGGGCGTGGGTTCGAATCCAAGGCAATGTTTTTTTTTACTTTCTTTTTTCTTCTTTTTTTCTTTTTATTAGGGGGGGGGGGGGGGGTATCTGCTATTATTTCTATGATGATTGAGTAGTTATTTTTTGGAATCATCCTTTTTATCATAATAAATCGATATGTATAACCTTAATTCGTCAAACGTGACGAATTCAACATCTAGTTAGGCTGTACATCATACAGACCACCTCATAATTTCGTTAGAATTGCCTTTATTAGGTGGGCTGTACATCATACAGACCACCTCATACTTTCGTTAGAATTGCCTTTATTTATTTATTTATTTATTTATTTATTAGGTGGGCTGTACATCATACAGACCACCTCATAATTTCGTTAGAATTGCCTTTATTTATTTATTTATTATTATTATTATTATTATTAGGTGGGCTGTACATCATACAGACCACCTCATAATTTCGTTAGAATTGCCTTTATTTATTTATTAGGTGGGCTGTACATCATACAGACCACCTCATAATTTCGTTAGAATTGCCTTTATTTCTTTATTAGGTGGGCTGTACATCATACAGACCACCTCATAATTTCGTTAGAATTGCCTTTATTCTTTATTTTTCTTATTTCCAATCACTTTTTTGTTACCACGATAACTTGAAAATGGCTCAATCAAGTGCCTTGAAATTTGGCACACATATATATAGGCATATGGACAAAGCAAAATAAGGTTTTGAACCCTGACCTTGACTGATGACGTCATCTAGGCGCCATTTTGTAAAATTTTCTGAATATCTTCTCATGATCATATCTTCATAACGAAAAGTTGTTTCTCATTCATATTTATCATGATCAAGGTCAATATCCGTCCGGTCAATTTCAGGTCAAAAAACGCGCGCGCATGCGTACGTGCGCGCGTCAGCGCGCGCGCAAAATTTTAAAATGTTCAAAATCGTCGCAAATTCATTTTGGATACGTTTTAGGCCATTTTAAGCATTTTACGAAAAAACGCGCACACGCGCATGCGCGCGCGTTTTCGCGCGTACTGGCATTTTGCAACATAGAATCGCCGAATTTTCTCTGTTATCATATTTAGCCCATCTTTCCAAGCATTTCGATACCTTGTTCACCTTTTTCTGACTAGTAAAAACGCAATGAGCTTCCGTTCAAGAAACATGTCCGTGCGCGCGAGCTCTTGTAATACATAGCATATATGGGCAAAAACATGCCTATACAAAATTCATTGTAACTCTTCAGAATAGATGGGAACTCCCAAGTTTTTTTTCATATTTGGATAGATTATGAGTCGGAGATATGATTTCATGTCTCATTTGACCCTCAATTAACTCATGGCGTCATCATAATGGCCTCCGAACTCAAAATTTCAATTTGCATATTATGACGTCAGCATATTTTTGGAAAATTTATTGTATCTCTGTAAATATTGATTGATTTTCTTCCAAATTTTGATATGTTCTATCTGAGACAATTCTCTACAAATGTTATGATCACGATTTTTCATTTTGACAAAGGCATCATGGCGTATTTTTGCGATTTAAGGAGGTATGTCATTTTTTAACATTTTGCGTGTATTCTCTATGGGACATGACTTTTTTTCAAAACTGGATTCTACATTCCCGTCTTTCGCGACCAATATCTTCTTCGTTTTAGCTTCGTTTACGCTGAACTTCGAGTATGTTGTAGTTGAGACAATAAGCTATCTCAAATGAGCCCTTGATTATGTCTTTAATTAGGTTATACATATATATATGTATAACCTTATTGATTTCGTCAAGATTTTTATTATTTATTCTTCTTCTTTTTCTTCCTAATTTTGTGCGTCGCATATCTCAAGATCACATAAATCAATTGTCATGAATCTTCACATGATGATAGATCATGATCTAACTTAGAACTGGTAACCTTTTCAGTGACGTCACATTACTGTGACGTCATCAGGACGCCATTTTGTCAAATTTTAATAATCATTTTATCTCAGTTATGAAATATCAATTTCAATTCAAATTTCGTATCAATATTAATCAGGTCAATAGTCATCTTTTAAGCTCATGCGCGTGCAATTACACTCGGAGACGCGCGCGTACGCGTCCGTCAATTAATTTTTTTTTTTTAAATGCTCAAAACCCCAACCCGAGTAATTTACTATATGTTTCAGACAATTTTAAGCGTTTCAAAAAATTCCGCGCGTGCGCGTCGGCGCGCGCGTATTTGCGCGCGTAACGCGAATGAATATGAAAATTATCGTTTTTTCACATGTTTTGGATTCCTTATGGATCCCTCAACACACCCTATCAATTTGAGTCATTGTTGACTCATAATAACGGAGTACGCGCGCGTCAAAGTCAAAATTACGCGCGCACGCAAAATGGCAAAACATGGTAAAAACATCCTTTTTTTATTCGGCCATAACTTTTTAAAAAGTCCACAAACATCCAATTTTCTTTTAATATTCGGATAGATTATGAGTTGTAGATACGAATTCATACCTCATCTATGCCGAGTAAATCTTATAAAGTCATCGTATTGACGGTTAAAGTTGAAAATGCGAATTTTACTCAATTTCAATCAATGTTGAAATCGACCATAGTGTACTTTTGACCATATCTCACTTATTCTCCATCAATGTACTCCCAAATTTTGATATATCGTAGCTGATGTCCTGCTCTATTCGCAATCTTTTCACAACAATTCGTTATGTTATCTGGATCCTGATGAATTGTTTGATTGTAAATAAGAGTCCAAATCTGATAAAAATTGAGGTTTAGCCAAAACGTATGTTATCGACATATAACTGCTGAAGAAATTATGCTATCAATTTAAGATTTCGCATGTAGATAGGGATTTGCAACCCCATCATTTCATAAGTTAACACCAAATCGCGAAAATGCATATTTCATTGTCATATTTACCCTCAAAGGTCAAATAAATCAAGCATGAATACTCAATAACCACGTACGCCATGGACGTGAAATTCAGCACACATGTAGGGTATAATGAAAGGAACATTTCATAAGATAAGATCGGATTATGAAAATGGCGTTCAGGATATGTAAATTAGGT
>JBAMJV010012267.1:0-24426 GCA_037951105.1 Echinarachnius parma | reverse complement strand
CCTTACCTCCCCCCCCCCCCTGCACACCGTTTGAGGGTCCATGCTAAGAGCAGCATGCTTTTATTATGCCCCCCTCCCCCTCCCTACTACCCCCTCCCCCAAACTCAGAAATTAATATTGTAAATCTACAGTCAAACCTGTGCATAAATGTATAATATATACCATCTAAGGGAAACTAGGAAAATGGCCACTGTAGACAGGTGATCTCTGAACGTAATTTCCACAACGCTGTTTGTCTCTGTAGGGATGCCTTATTGCTGCCATTAGGCAGGTTGGCTGCTAAAGACAGGTGGCCACTAAGACAGGTTTGACTGTATACATTATTGAAGAGCTCCCAAGTCCAGGGGATTTGTTCCCCGACCCTAGGATAAGATAAGTAAGATAGATAAGATAAATTTTATTGGTCTTCAAATAATATATATCATAAAGAAATGTGTCATCCACTGGCAAATGGAAAAGAAGGCAATAATATTAATAACAATAATGAACAATTTCTATGAACATTCAAAAACATTTACTTGTACTTGTAGGCATGATCATGCCTTGCAACGCAACGCTGTTTGTCTCTGTAGGGGATGCCTAATTGCTGCCACTAGGCAGGTCCCCCCCCCCCCCCCCCCCCCCACCCAACCTGAACTGAAGTGTAAATCTACATTCAAAACCTGTGTATAGACCATCTAAGGGAAACAAGAAAAGTGACCAAGCTGTAGTCAAATGATCTCTAAACCTAGGTACTACATGTAGGTTCCACAACGCTGTTTGTCTCAACAGGAGATCACTTTAGGTGGTCACAATACAGGGTGGCCCCAAAAAACGGAACGGGGCACTTCCCAAAATATAGTATTAGTACCGAAATGATTATGTCCATTGGATAGGTCTTTTCCAATGAAAAATGATACCAAGGACGGTAATTTTGGTTGTGTAGTTTTTGTTTTAGGGCGCTCTGAGTGACACCATGTCAGGTCCCTATTTTTGTCAATTTTTACCAAGTCAGTGCCTGATAAATCGGACTTACTGCCCGTTATAGTATTGAACAACTATGCCCATTCTCTCGGCACACAGCTGAATGCACACTAACAATAGCGCGCATATTGCTCGTTGTTCGATGCTATGACGGGCAGTAAGTGTGATTTACCAGGCACACTGACTTGTAAAAATTGACAAAAATGGGAATCTGACATGGTGTCACTCAGAGCGCCCTAAAACAAAAACTACTCGACCCAAATTACTGTTCTTGGTATCGTTTTTCATTGGAAAATACACCCTATCCGATGGACATAATCATTTTGTTAAGTATATATTTTGGGAAGTGCCCCCGTTCCTTTTTTGGGCCACCCTGTATAGGCAGATTGGCAGTCGGCTGCTATATTATAGACAGTTTGCCCCTATGACAGGTTTTTTTTTTCTTTAACATTATTCAAATAACAGTCTTGTCATAATTTGATTTAATTGAATTTTTAATTTTTTTTAGGAGAGGAGATTTGAATCACCATGACCAGCCTAATACTGCCCACAGTGGCCAATGAGATCACTGGTGAGTACATACACATTAGATTCAGTTTGGAGGGATTTATTTAGAGGATTAGGATTAGGATTACGGAATACGTTCCACTTATAAATATAGCGCCTTATATAATAATAATAATAATATACAATATGATACAATATCATCTCTGAGCGCTTTACACCATGTTACATATGAGGAATAAGAATTAGGGATCGTGATTTAAGGGATTATGATTAGGAATTATAATAAAAATATCTCACATAAAGATCTGGTGACGGGTAATTTGCTAGTTATAATGATTGTTGGGGTTGGGATTAACCCGTTGCTTACGGGAACCAGGTCGTCTATGTACAAAGTCTATGGGGATTTCAGAATCTCAAAGTGAACGGGTTAAGTTGGGGAAAATGGGCAAGTAAGTGCTAGTGGCGAGCCCTGCTATATCCCCCTCTCTTTGTCCCCTAGTTTGATCATTCATGGTTACGGCTATACAGGGTGGCCCAGAAATAACGGAACAGGGTACTTGCCATACTAAAGACTCATGATGCCCGCCATACTGCATCGAGTAACGATCAACCATGCGCCATTGTGAATGTGCGTTCAGCCGTGTATAGAGCAGAAGGGGTACTAACAATGGCGCACGCATTGAACGTTACTAGTTGCTATGACGGGCATCATGTGTCTTCATTATAGCAAGCACCCCGTTCCATTATTTCTGGGCCACCCTGTATAGATGGCTCTGCTTGATCATATTGTTGTCAGCTGACCCCAAGTTGCCATGACAATCCCTTTTTGTTTTGACAACAGAACAGTTTTATAATGATTCATTAATCTTTTATGCATGCATGTATTTTCCTTGTACTTCATCGTCTATTGAGCAATTCTTATGCCATTATGTTTTAACTCATGGTAGGAATTTAGTGTGAGCATTTATATTCATGAACAATTACAACTTAAAGTGATTCATTAACTTTGTAAAATTCAACAAAAATTACTTGGAGCTTTCACACTTCTCTTTTACCTTGTTGTTTGGCCTATGGCAAGGCTCGACACTCGCACTGGCCCGCTGGCCCAGGGCCAGTGAAATTGCACTTGGGGCCAGCAAAATGTATAAAAGTCATATTTTGGTGGCCCGATCAGGCAAGCAGATTTTCAACCCGACATTGACAAAATAAAAATATTTAATTAAAATATTAAAAACATCTGTAATCACAGGTTTGATTAGGAAAGAGTGATATTTTGAATAGTAAAAAGCTTACTCGTGAAATACAATTTTGGGGCCAGTAAATTTTCTTTCGGGCCACCAGAATAGGGGAAGAAACTATTTCACTGGCCCGACCGGGCCACTGACTGAAAAGGTGAGTGTGGAGCCCTGCCTATGGGTAAGAGATTTCCAACTAAATTCAAACTAATTGAAACGGTTGAAAAACAACATGACCATGAGAGCATTTGTATTGAGACCTGTTTAGTCAAAGATGAACACTAGAACGATTACAATTCATGTTTAAATATAGAAAGATAATTTTATTAAGTCATCCAGTAACTTGGTCAAATAAAAAATAACCAATGAGAACTTTCACACTTCTCTTGTACCTTATTGTTTGTTCAGTTAACAGAATAATAAAATGGGTTTTGATTTTTGAAATGTCTCTCTAATTATTGATATACAATTTATGATTGAATGAAAGTCGTTCCAGTATGCTTTTGCGATTGTAGTACAAATCAATGGGCATTTGGTGATAAAATATGACATCAATGTTCACATTTAAAAGAAAGGTAAACAGCATTCTTTTTTTTCTGATTGGAGTCTCATCCCTTTTGGAAAAAGAATGAATAAACCTGAAAATTTGTCAATTAAGAAACACTTGTAACTGGTAAAAGTTGTCTTGATATGTAATGGTTTTTATTTGTTTGTATAACACCATTATGTGTCAAAAAGTAAAAAGATGGAACATTTTAAGAGAATGAAAGGAAGCAGAAAAAAGATGCAAAAAACATGACTAATAAAAATATAAAAAATGTGTGATTTGACAGCCAAAGAAGTGTGAATCACCAAAAGTAAAACACTTCTCGATGTTTACATTTGAGACATTTTTGAAATTTTGAGGAAAAATGTGTGATTTCTCTCAAGTGCTGACATAGAAATGTAGGCTGTCATGATTTGTTTAGGGGGTAAAAAATAAAGTGAATAGTACAGACCATAAGTAAGAATACTCAGGAAAGAATTTTTAAAAAGTGTTCAGCTAGAAAAAAAAAGGTGCGAAAGACATGACTAATACGCCGTGCGTTGCGATGTAACGTCAGTCAGTGGGGAGTGAATCATTGCGAGCAAGGCGATATTACATCTAGATGATGCGTCTTCTTACGTGACTTTCCCCCGTAAAACGTAAGACAGTGCTCAGTGGCATAGCTATGGGGGCACGGAGGGGCACATACCCCCCCCCCCCCAAAAAAAAAAAAATGAATAAAAAAATAAAAAAATTGACAAAGATAATAGTAAACATAGGGGTTTAATAAAGGTATACAAAGAAGGTTTACCCCCATAATGTGCATGTCCCCCAATCAGTCCGATAACGCTACGCCTCTGATAGTGTCCCACTGATAGCGCATTATTACATGTGCCCTCCCTAATAATTTTGACAAAAACAATAAGAAACATGTAATGGTTAATACATATTTGACAAAATAAAGAAATACATAAGTGTGCGCCCGATAATTTGCGTGCCACCCCCCCTCCATTAATCAGTCTGACCATGCAACACCCCTGATAGTGCCCCACTAGAGGGGCTTTTAAACTGGGTTAGTAGATCAGAACAAACGGTGCGTGGACTCAGAATGTAATTAAGACCTACATGTTCTTCCGTTCACCTAGATTTTCTTTCTTTCTTTCTTTTTTTTTTTCAGTGGTTGTCTGAACTGTTAACCTCGTTTTGATGGGAAAATGCGAAGAACATTCAATTTTTAGATTTTTAAATGAATGTTAAATCATGAGCTACTTTTAAAGTACTTTGTTCAAACCTGCATTATTAGCAACCACTACCATTTCCCTAGAACGTAGTAAATCCCTGGCACTCAACACGTTAGCAGGTTGTCACTATAGTATACACAGGTTTAACTACAGGTTCTTTTAACAGTGTTCGATGTTTTGTTGCATTGGAATTCTCAATCGTTATTGATGTACCTACAATTACCTGTACCGTGTATGTACAATGTAATGGCTTAACTACTTCTTACTGTAGTGTCCACAGAAAGAAGTCGGACATAAATTCAAGTAAGATATGATGGTCATATCAAATTTCAATCGTCCAAACAGTTACAATGCTGATTTTTAATAGTTATTTGCCACTTTCTGTAAATCACTAATTTGTTAATATTTTTTATTTTTTATGACCAAGGCCATTGGTTCAAGTATGTTCTAGTATCTTGAGGGACCAGGAGAAGATTTTATATATTTAATTTGATTAATTGTACAAAATGAGCGCACATACCGGGTGTTAAATAAAACTCTTGGCACTTTTGATTGTGAATAGTTCAAGAAGTATGGCATGGATTCAATCCATATTGAAGCAGAAGATGGCTGAAAAGTGCAAGTTTTAGTTGGGTTTGGTCCTGTTGCATGATTTACACTCAATTTCACACAATTTATCAATATTTTCAAATGTAGAATTTCAAAATTTTTTGGGAAAAAAAATCGGTACAAAATTGATCAAAATTAGCTGTGTGCAAGTCAATGAGTGTAATTATACATGGGTGTGTATAAATTACACAAAACAAATTACTCTCTTCAGCTATCTTCTGCTTTAATGTGGATAGAATCCATGCAAGACTTTTTAATTTATTCACAATCAAAAGTATCAAAGAGTACACTGTATCTACACTGCAAGCATGTAGATCAGTGTGTGACACTATAACATTGAGTTATCCAAGCGATCATGAATGGAGTTAACAGTAACACAGTGAAACAAATAACACAGGGGGCTCGGGCTATTTAGCTCCATTTTTTTTTTCTTTTTTTTTTCAGGCCACCAAAATTCCATTCGGGCCACCAAAAATGGGAAAATTCAAGATCCACATCGCACCGAACTTGGTCCTTCCATCTCGTATGAGGACGTCCTCCGAGGTCTAGCTGATCATTTTCCCATTCAATAAAGCATTATAGATTGAAGAATAAAAACCAGTGTGAACTTGAATAAGTGCTCTTTTTCTGTAGTGTGTGAACACCCCCCAAGATCATCACTTTCTATCCAATAAGGCATTCGAGGAATTATGGTGCAGACTTTATTGGACTAAACAGCGAACACGGAGCACTGAAAAAAAGGGGGGACAGAATCGCAGCTAATACTGTAGGCTCGCGTAAACAGAGATTTACGATCACTGCAAGAGTATTAATGTGTTCTACTCTGCCCATTTGCTAGGGGTATAATGTAACCAAGTGAAGTGCTGTACATTGAGGGGGAGCTAGGGTTCCTTAGCCCCCCCCCCCCCGATCTCCCAATTTAGTTTGTATGTATACCAGTAAAGGATCCAGTAAGGTGTGTGGGGGGGGGGGGGGGGGGAGGGCTTCCCAAATTGTTTTGAGTACATGCATGGAATTTGAGGGGAGGGGGTATCCCCAAATTGGTTTGAATACCAGCATGTTATTCAAGGGGAGAGGGACACTCCAAATTGGGGGGGGGGGGGGGGAGGGCTTCCCAAATTGTTTTGAGTACCAATTGATAGAAAATAATGGAGGGAGAGGGGGGGGGGGGGGGGGGAGTACGCAATAAGTTTGAATACCAGTATTAGGGGTTCATATTTATAATGTAAGTAATTGGGGTGGGGTATTAGTATTTAGGGGCTTTTGTTTTGTAAGGGGACAGTTAATGTCCAACATACATGTATGACATCCCCAACAAAATGTCATTGTTTACCTAACTCAGGAATAGGATAGGGTCTGAGGAAAAATTTTGTGGGGGGGGGGGGGGGGGGGCTACTTTTTAAGCGTGCATGCATGTAAATTACACCCACAAATACAGGGACTTTTGAGCCGCCATGTATATTTTCACTGGCCCGAACCCTCCTATTGATGAAGTTATGTGCATGCCACTGAGGTAACCAAACGTATGCCATTGGAAGTTATGTACGATGATTATTTAGTGGGCTGCTGATGAAACATTTAGAATGAGTGATGTGCACAATTCATTTGAGCCTGATTTTTTTCTATAATGGTGTGTTTCCGAGTTGTATACATAAGAAGTCAAATTTCTTGCATTTGTTTTTTTTCTGCTCAAAATTTGCAATAGTGCTATTTTTATGCAGGCAAACTTAAAAAAAAAGCCCCCCCCCCCCCTCAAATAAAATATATTTTCCCCCTTCTGAGATGAAGTTCGAGTCAAACTTGTTGTGTTTGAATGTAGTTTTGTCTATGTGGGATTATGTAACATATAAATGTATGATGACGTATATATTCTTTTTCTTTGTGCACAGATAATGAAGTCTTTGAAACTAGATATTTTTCTGTACATATCAGAGTACTTCTAAGTTCTAAAGCCCTCGTCACATATCACCGGATAGCATTAACTAACGCCCGACGGAGAGCAAAGATTTTCAATCAATTCTTCTCCTTTCGTATACATGCATGTCTTGCCCATTTCTTGTTCGTGGCGAATGCGTTCCTTGTCAGGCGATGTCCGTTGTTTTATCCAGTGCAAAGTTTGTGCAAGCAGCAATGGAGAAAACTTTCACCGCCGGATAATTTTCTCTCCGTTGGTCATCCGTTTATGCTATCCGCTGACATAGCTGCCAACTGTTACGAAAAATTCGTAATTGTTACGAATTTCCCACCCTCTACGAAATTACGAATACTCCTTCTATAATTACGATTTTTGAAAAAAAAAAAAAAAAAAAAAAAAAAAAAAAAAAAAAAAAATTTTTTCGTTTTTTTTTCGTTTTCACGTTTTTAAACGTATAGAGACAACGTTTAAACGTAAATCTGACCAAATCATACCTAGTAATTGTGCAAAAATGATGAAAAATAGGGCCATGGACGCCGGCCGCAATGGACTCCGGCCGCAATGGACCCGGCGCTTCACGCTCCAGAGCCCTAAAGCGACCCCTGGACCCCGGCTAAAGGGACTTCGCGCTCGTGATGTGTGCTTCGCGCACATGATATTCAGTTTTGCTTAAATGTTACTAATTTAAAATTCCAAATGTTGGCAGCTATGCGCTGATATGTGACAACACCCTAAATGATTTATTATCAAGGTCTATTAGCTAGATTACGCAAAATTACAGAAAAGGCCAAACAACTCACATACTTTCTAAGGTATCTCAGTTAAAATATGCCCTTCTTCAGCAATTAGATCTTTTATCCAGGCTATTTTTTTCTCAAAATATTTGTGTTACGTTAAGCTGTTAATCATTTATTAAATGCTGGTTGTTACATTATGTTTACAGTGGAATTACACCCATTTGAATAGTAGTCAAAGGATAGTTTAAAGGGACTTAGTAACATTGTCCAAATCCTCAAAATAAAATTGTAATTCTAGCGGTTCCTTTATACCTTGTTGTATTCGTATTAACAATAAAATCATGGGACAGCTTTCGGTTTTTCAAATTTCCCTTTCATTACAAAGATATGTATGATTGAAGTATTTAGATAAGAAAATCTCCGGGCGAGATTTTCATCCCTGTACAAAGTGAATGCAGTGAGTTGGTGAATATCACCCAATATCACTTTGCATTTTCGCTCATTACTTGGCCATACATTGTCCATTTGACCTGAAATTTTCACACAATACCCTGAGGACATATGAGATAACAACAGTATACATTGCATCAACCATTCATCAGTTTTTGCACATCTCAACAAAGTTACTAGATCCCTTTAATAGTTAAAAAAAAAAAAATGAAAATCTGTAAACAAGCTTCTAGATGCCTGTGATCTATTAACGTTGTGTCCATTCAACCAAAATCGCTTGGAGCTTTCACACTTCTCTTGTACCTTATAGTTTGGCTTATGGTAACAGAAGAAGGAAATGGGTTTCGATTTTTCAAATGTGTCCCTAATTATCAACATATTTAAGATCGAATTCCACATTACTCAGTGGTCATATTGAGTAGGCTGTTTATAGATCTAATACAGTAGTCAAATGCAACATATTTCCTTTTTGTGTTCTCAAAAAGCATTGAAAGGGTTTGCTACATCGCTACCTTCTTCTGTATTGAGTTGGCTGTTCATTCATACATCTCCCAGGGTAGGAAATACACAGGGCTAAGGTCATTTTTGCCCCCTAATTTTCAAAATGGCCCCCTAAAATCAGTAGGTGGCTCCTATAAAATTACCATAGGGTATTATGTGAATTATTTTTGAACACTTCAATAATAAATATCTTTTTAACAAAAGGGAAATTTGAAAAAAACTAAACCTGTCCCATGCTTTCATTGTTAATATACAAATACAACAAGGTATGAGGGAACTGCTAGAATTCAAATTGGATTTTGAGGATTTGGACAATGTTACTGGTAAGTCCCTTTAATGACTGACCATTCCATACCAACCCATGCCTCGACTACATGTATGTGTGTGTAAGCCTACGTACCATAGCATTTTTTTGTCTTCATGAAAGTGGGCCAGTAATTATCGGTCCATCAGAATCGGATATGATGTGGATCGTTTCATTTCTCCAATTCATTAGCCGCCACCGCCGAGAGGAGAGCGTCGCTTTCTCAGAAACAATTTACCCAGGAATGATTTTTGCTTTGTTTATCTATTTATTTATGTTTTATTTCCCTACTTAGAATGATGTGTTTCTTTATTTACCGAATATAGATCATGTTTTGTTTGTTTGTTATCACAGATTTTTTATACAGCTGCTTTCTCAGAATAAATTATGCCAATGCTAATATTGCTTTGCTGTTTATATATATCTTTTGCTTCATTTAATGTACCATGGGATGATTTTGTTTATTTAAAGATAATCTTTGAGTTTTGTTTTTTCAACTATATAATGTGTCAAGAAAAAGGTGATAAAATCTTACATCAACTTTCTCTTTATAGGTTATTGCACATCATTTGGAAGAATCTTACAGTGATTTTGTAGGATTAAAGTCTCAAATATCATTTTTTTCGAAAATCTCATGCGGTTGGTAGATCATTTTAACTTTGCAAATGTTATTTTGTTTAGGCAAGGCTTCAGAAATTTGTTGTTTTTGCCTGTGGCCCAGTCAGGCCAGTAAAATAATTTGTTCTCAATTTTGGTGTCTGCAGCAAAGATTTACTTGCCCTGAAATTAAGATTGATTATGAATATAATTATGATTATTTGTTCATTGCTTATTGTCAATAATAATCAGTTCAATATTTTACATATTTACAGATAAATAATACATCTTGAAATTAATAATACAATGGAATGATTATAATTATGGTTGTGTTGATTTAGTTTAAAGCCACTAAAATGTGAGTAATTGTATAACTTACGGTTACATACCATACGTAAAGTATACTGTATTTCAGCTTGCCTGTCTGTGCAACCCCAAAATGGGTTATTTTTAGCCTGGGCACATGTATACATGTACCTGGTGATAACAACTTTTGGAGCGTTGACTGCTGTCTTAATCCACTGTACTCCCTTCTGTCTTGGGAGAGATTAGCAGAGAAAGAGATTAAAGAGAGGGGGAGATTAAGAGAGGGTCTATGTATAGCATCCAGTCATACATAGTATTCTTATGACATGTGTCTTTCTCCAGATTTGATTTAAAAAAAACAGTCAGTTTCACTTTTGATTGTTTGTTTACTACAAATGAAGTGTAGTTCAATAAGTTACTTTTTTTTGCATATTAAATGTGTCATCACAAAGAAGCAGTTGATGATAAATCCTTCTTTGTTTTTATTGTGAGATGAAAAATGATACTGTAGACTATTGCATCACGTCAGTGGAAAATTCTTGGGGAGAAGGGGCCTGAGGATGGGGGAGTGGGGGGGGGGGGGGGGGGGGCGGGGGGTGCTGGTCGCTTGTCGGATACCCCACAATATTTGCCCTCCACCCCCCAGCCCCCCCCCCCCCCCCCCAGCCCCTTCAATCTTATACGGGTCCCAGAACCATGATTCTGAACAGAGAGATGGGGAGGAGGGGCTGGGGGCTTATTGGATACCCCACAATATTTGCCCTTCACCCCCCCCCCCCCCATCTTATAAAGGTCCAGAACCATGAATGTGAGGAAAGAGAAAGATTGCTTGTATGGTTAGATCATTCTTGCAAAGAGGGGTCTGAGGATTTGGGGGTGGGGGGGAGGAGCGGCTAGGGGCTTATCGGAGACCCCACAATATTTGCCCTCCACCACCCCCCATCTTATAAGGGTCCCAGAACCATGAATGTGAGGAAAAAGAAAGATTGCTTGTATGGTTAGATCATTCTTGTGAGGATGGTGGGGGGGGGGGGGGGGGGGAGCCCTGGGAGGGGCTTAGGGCTTGTCAGATAACCCCCCCCCCCCCCCGGATACCCCCCCCCCCCCCCCCCAATCTTATAGGAGTCCCAGCACCATGATTCTGAACAGAGAGATATTATTCCATGTATGGTTAGATCATTTCAAGCTTTGGCGATGACGGGCAGTCGGTTGCAAATCACTGCACATTATTTATTATGCTTCACATAATTGGCAGATGATCGTATCATTTCCTTTGAAGATAACCTGTTCAAGACCATGGAATTATAGCACAACATGTATTCTCCATAGACCCCAGCCCATATATTCTCAGGACCAGTCCTGAATGGGTAAATGACCGTAAATCAGGGCTCCACACTTAACTTTTTTGGTCAGTGGCCCGGTCGGGCCAGTGAAATAATTTCTTCCCCTTGTCTGATAGCCCGAAAGAAAAATTTACTGCCCGAAAATTAATTCTCATGAGTAAACTATTTACTTTTCAAAATATCACTCTTTCCTGATCAAACCTGTGATTATAGAGATGAAGCATAACACGGAAGAAAACGAGATTTTTCTCATTTTGTCATTGTCGGGTTGAAAATCTGCTTGCCCTATCGAGCCACCAAAACGTGACTTTTATACATTCTTGCTGGCCCGAAGTGCAATTTCACTGGCCCCAGGCCAGTGCAATTTCACTAGCCCCAGGCCAGTTCAATTTCACTAGCCCCAGGCCAGTGCAAATGTCGAGCCCTATTTTAATTAATAACCTTGGGTTGTGCAGTAATAATGCAAAGGTTAGCAGAAATAAAACATTTAAGGTATAATTATTGCATTTACCCACAGTTTTTAAAAACCCTTCTTTTTAAATCCCAGATTTAAATTGAAATATTGAAGAAATAGAGAACTAATTTGATTCCTATCAATTTTGTGGAAAATGAGTTTAATTTTCATATTTTGAAAACAAACCAACGGTTAGACAAGTTGAATGCAAACCCACAGTTTTATTACACCTTATTTTCTTCTCTAAATCTCAGATTAAATTGAAGTATTAAAGAAATTGATTTTGTGGCTAATGAAAGTCTTCAGTTTCATATTTTTAAAAACAAATTCTTCAAATGAAAGCCTTTGGATGAACTGGTCTTAGACAAATGTGACCAACTTGGTTTGTAGACAAACTGGCTGCAATTTTAATTCATACTTTCTTCACTTCAGGGGTTCATTGCACACAATTTGCAATTCCCTTATCGCTGATTGGTCGAACGCCAACTTCTGCTCCATTTTTCGATTAAGTGCACACAGCATTTTGTACGACTGGACGCTGGTCTGCTTTTGGACATGGCATTCTGACCAGGCCAAATTAACACTTTACTACCGTAGTTTATGGCTTATGGCTCGCATCTATCCCGGTTGTGACAATGTTTGGACATTTATGGCATCAACACCATCACCATATTGCCCAGTACATACCAGGGTGGTGTTTCAGAAAGATTTCAAGTTGAACTTAACTCTCAAGTTGGAACTGACAATTATGGAATGCCATTTGTGCCTTGGAATAAAACATTTCAATTTCAAAAGCAAAAAAATACAAGTATTTGAAACTTCCAACAACAATTTATGTCACTAACTTCAAGGCTTCTTTAAATTAACTTGAAATATTACTGATTTTGACCAAATAAAGTTTATTCTGCCATTAAAATTGCATGTTCTCTCAAATTCGACATTCAGTTTTTAATTACCTCACAAAAAAATTGTGATGTGCAGCGCCCTCTCTACCAAAACTAAACTACCCCTTTAAGTTCAACTTGGAATCTTTGTGAAACACCCCCCCCCCCCTGAACTATTCCGGATTTGCTCCAGCCGATTGCTCCACTACTGATATTTCATAATTATAAAACAACAAAGATATCTAACCCAACTTAAAGGGACTTAGTAACATTGTCCAAATCCTCAAAATCCTATTGAAAATCTAGCGGTTCCCTCATACCTTGTTGTATTCTTATTAACAAAAAAAGCATGGGACAGGATTCGGTTTTTCAAATTTCATATACATTGTATCAACCACTCATTGCTTTTTGCACATGTCAACAAAGTTACTAGAACCCTTTAAACCCTAACGCTAGCCCTGTAAACGTTGCCCCAAACCAGAGCTTGATATGAGCAGTGGCTCGGGCTTGTAGAAATTGATGTTAGGCCAGTAATATTTGATAAAATTATCCGATCGGACAACACAATTTTTCAGACTGTTACGAAATTGCAGTTTTGACTTTAAATGAAGAGGGTGATATTTAGAATTTTAATCTCTTAATAAACAAAATGTAAAATAAATATTTGCTTTTGACCATCAATAAATGAAAAAATTATTTTACTTTATTCAAGTAAGTGAGGCTTGATACATCTTTCTCAAAAACCGGCCAAAGTCATCCCGGTTTACGATACAAATATTTGTAGATACTCCTTTCCTCTTAATGCATGTGTGTTTAATGTTTATTCTCGGGGTATTAAAGGGGACCACCAGGCAAAGAACAGCACATAATTATATGTGTCGGTATGTGGAATGGGCTACTAAATTTTGTATTTATAAGAATATTATTTTTGGGTGGTGGTACCCTTTAAATCTTCTTTCTTCTTTATGTTTGATTGTGTTTTTGTGTGTGTTTGTGTGTTTCTATATACATTTCCCTTCTCTAATCTCTATGTATGTGTGTGTGTGTTTAATGTGTACTGTTGGGGGTATTTAGATGTAAGATGTGTATATATATGCTGGACTGAGCACTGGGCAGTAAAGACTGTTTATTTTTGCGTCAGAGAGACTGATGTCGCCAGGCAGTGATAGGCGGTAAATCACGCCGCCGATAGTTGTCACAAAACGAGATGCAGAATAAGTGTAATAATGGAATGGGATTACCGGCAATCGCTATCGCTGCTTAGTGCAGCTCTTAAAGGTAGTGTGCAGCGCCTGTGTAAGACTTAATAACAAAAATATAAAACATTAAAACCAATTTCATAATTCTTTCAAATGGTATTTTGAAAACAAGAAGCAGAAAAGGGTATTAATGGAAATGATTTGGTCAGAGACATGATAATATTGTTGAGAGTTCAGTAACTGCAAAAGATGTGAATCTGGAAAATAATATTTTCAAACAATTATTTTACTGATAAAGGTAATAACAGATCTTACATGAATTTCTACAAAATACAATGTAAAATGTTTTCTTTGATGCTTAAAACTTTGGCTAAAGGCTGAGTATTTGGTTAAATAATTGTAAATAACAAAACTATTAAATATTGATGGAACCGTTTAACCATTATTGTTTTGTGTAAATCATCGCAGTTATGTTGATTCTTAGACACAATAGGATGATAAATGGCTTGAGATTCGGGCCATTATTTCATCCATAATTTACTTGCCTTGGGCAATCGGGAAAGTCGAGCCCTGGTTTACCTTTGTACTACAACACTTTTAATAAAATACTTGTTTTAAAAAGACAAAGAGATGGAGCTTGAGAATTCAGAGAATGAAATCTTGGAGTAAACAAATCAATTTACCTCTAAAAGAGAGAGAGTTTCTTGGTAAAATGGAGAAGAGATTCTTTGAGCTACCGGTTTCAGTTCCAGCTGGAAACAGAACTTAGAAAAAAAGAGGAAGAAAATTGATGGCAACGTTACCCGACGCTGGCAAGCCGCCGCTTCCATGCTGCCCACTCAGTGCTGAAAGAACGTAATTGGCGGACACTCATTGAATTATGGCCACCTTTGCAGCATTTGTGGCATTGTGAGTTGTCCGAAGGGGGGGGGGGGGGGGGGGGGAGAGGGGATACTTGCTTTCTTGTAGACAAAACAAAAACAAACAAAACAAAACAAGTATTCATGCTGAAAGAAAATAATTGGCAGACACTCCTTGAATGATGGCCACCTCTCTTTATTGTGAGTTGTCGGGAGGAAGGGGGGGGGGGGGGGGAGGGAGCACATCCATGGTGGCTTAGCCCTAAGGGGGAGGGGGAGGGGTTGGGGATTCCTTGCTATGTTTCATTGTAAAAACAAAAAAAGTATTTGTGCTAAAAGAGGGTAATTGGTGGACACTCATTGAATTTTGGCCACCTTTCTGTATTGTGGGTTGTCAGGATTGGGGGGGGGGGGGGGGGGGGGCACATTCATGGTTTCCTCATAACCCTAAGCAGGAGGGGGGGTTGGGAAGGGGATCCTTGCTATCTCCTATTGTTAATGAAACAATACAAGTATTTGTGCTGAAAAAACGATATTGGCGGGTTGTGAGCGGGAACACATCCACAGTGGCTTAGCTGAGGGGGAGGGGGGAGGGGAAGGGGGGGGGGGGGGTGTAGTCTTGCTATTGTAGGATTTTACCAAACATTTATTTTATTTCTTGAGACATTTCTCTCTGGACAGTTTATCAGGTAGTTATGTTAAATGGGAAAATGCACAGCAAATGCCTACCCAATAATTGTGACTTCATATTATATAGCAAAACCCTGCACTTGACAGTAAAATCAAAATTGAGGTTTTCAATTCATTAGAAAGTCCTCTTCACAAGCTTTCATTTGATGCTTTGTTCTAAAAAAATTGGTTTATACTTTGACAAATATATGATCATTTCCATTTTACTAAGTCAAACATAAGTCTTTTGCATACATTTTTGTGAACTTCAAATGGCCATTTCTTCAAAACATGAATGACTGAAAAGTCACAATTAATAAGAGACTAACTGTATAATGAATGCCAAGCCTAGTCTGTTCTTTATCTGATGAAGATATTAACTCATTGCCTACTGGAACCTGGTGGGTCCTGTATTATCTCTATGGGGATTGTCAAATCAAGTATGAAACGGTATAACCATTGCCTATGGGAACCTGGTGGGTCCTGTATTATCTCTATGGGGCAACTAAAAAAATACTTTTTTTTTCACGAGGGCGATTTTGAAAATTTTGAGGGAGAAAAACGCCCTCGTGAAATTATTCACGAGGGCTATTTTGGGGCTCACGGGTGAGGGCTCTTTTTTTGTTTACATTTTTTTCACGGCACAAGGGTCTAATAAATGATTATCATGATGTGATCTATCCGATTATGCCATGTTTGGTACGTTTCTGGCGCTTTCCGATCATGCAAAAAGAATTTTTTTTTTTCGCCCCCGTGCCGTGGCTCACGGGGGCGATTCCAAAGGTATCGGGGGCGAATCGCCCGTCGCCCCCGTGTATTTTTTTGGTTGCTATGGGGATTGTCAATCTAGTATGAAACGGTATAACCATTGTCTATACAGGGTGGCCCAGAAATAACGGAACGGGGTGCTTGCTATAATGAAGACACATGATGCCCGTCATAGCAACTAGTAACGTTCAATGCGTGGGCCATTGTTAGTACCCCTTCTTCTCTATACACAGCTGAACGCACACTCACAATGGCACGCGTGTTGATCGTTACTCGATGCAGTATGGCGGGCATCATGAGTCTTTAGTATGGCAAGTATCCCGTTCCGTTATTTGTGGGCCACCCTGTATAGGAACCAGGTGGGTCCTATAATATCTATATGGGGATTGTCAAATCTAGTATAAAACGGTATAACCATTGTCTATGGGAGCTTGGTGGGTCCTTTGCAAAATCTAGTAGGGAATAGGTTAACCCATTGCCTACAGGAGCCTATTGGTTGATTTGAAACAAAATTGTGCTCTATGATATTTATTCTTGAATGTACAGTCCCATTAAACATTATAAATGTATTGGATATAAACAGGAATACAATGAGTTACATATATTTCTATGTAAGACATAATGTATCAGACACAAATATTCAATTTAGCTTTGATCTTTAAATCCATCATCTGAATTTATATTATTTATTGACCAGTATTTAACTTTAGACCTACAGCCAAATCTGCACTAGTGGCCACGTGGCTAGTTGTCTTCATTACTGTTCATACCAGTGATGTTCATTTGAAATACAATTAACTACATTGTTACAGGATTTTACACTTAATCATAAATCCATATGATGACTTAAAAGGTCAAAGCTATAGAATAATTGTGTCAGTTACATTATGTCTTACATAGCATTTAGATATCTCTCATTGTATTCCTGTTTATATCCAATATACATTTATTTTAAATGTTTAATGCGCTACTTTGTTACAGGATTTTTACAATTTATAGGATATTACATGTTTTTATTGCCATCATAAATCCATATGATGACTTTAAAGGTCAAAGCTATAGAATAATTGTGTCAGATACATTACGTCTTACATAGCAATAGATATATCTCATTGTACTTCTGTTTATCCAATATACATTCAACATTACTGATGCGCTGCTGCACTGTTGCCGGGGTTCACCATTTCTAGGGTATTGCGTTCCTCTTTCCGCGCTTTCGAGGAAAAACGGGCGCCCATGAATATCCCTCCCATCGCAAAATTGATATTGCGTTCAATCCGAATGTCACTACTAATTTGTCAGCCCCCTCGGGCAAGTGCACGATTCTCTTATTATGTTTTGCAGATCGGAGCCGTGCTGAATATATATATGTTTCTATTATGTTTTGCAGAAGATCTGTTTGGAATATATATACTATATTTGATTCTATTATGTTTTGCAGAAGAGCTGTGTGGAATATATAGATATATATTTGTTTCTCTTATTATGTTTTGCAGATCGGTGCCGTGCTGAATATATATATAATTATGTTTCTATTATGTTTTGCAGAAGAGCTGTGTGGAATATATAGAGCTGTATGGAATATATATATATGTTTATGTACATCTCTTACTTGTAGATACTTGGAAGAAACAGGTGTGGGTTATAGTATTATTGCATTGGTATTATGAAATGTTGAAAGTATTACAGTTATAGTCTTTTATTATGTTTTATTTTTTCGGAGAAGAGTTGTAATGAACATATATATATGGTTATGAAGAAACAGATGTATGAAGTATTTTGTTGATTTGATTGCTGGAACTCTACAGGGCAGGTTTATATAGTTTAATAATTACTTTAAGAGGTGATTACATTTGTGGGCCTATATAATCAAGTTTGTTTTCTTTCCAGTAATAACTTGTTGTCCTTCGCTATTTATAAGGCAAACATATTTATAATTAATAACTAAATAAATAACTAAATAATTACATACCAGTGAAAGGGGAATCAAAACATGTATTTTGTATCTCTCTGTATCAATAAATAAATTGCAAACAGTTTTCATAAATGATTGGGAAAGCAAGAAATAATAGCAGTGTTTTAAACAATGATCCTCTATTGGTTCCCAATGAAAATTGAATTGCCTGGAAAACTTGTTTATAATGTATCCTTGATGTACACCTTCGCAGGTATACCTGCGAAGGTGTGTGCAAAGACCGTAGTGTTTATTTTTTCTTTGCTACATGTATATCCCGAAGTCGGATATATTTTGTTCTGAGGATACGATCAAATTAATTTTGCCAGCCAAGTTGAATGACATGTTCAGGACTATACAATTGTTTGTTTACTCATTTAGGTTAATAATGCACTACTACTTATAATGAGAACAAAAAATTGCATATATTGCCATCTATCGAGAAAGTCTATTCTGAGGTGCAACGAGAAATTAAGAGAGAGAGCTACAGACTCCATAAACCTACATATTTATTTGTTTTCTTTAGAACACTTTCTCATTCCGAAACAAAATGTCATATCCTACAAGATGATAATCGCATTCATTTTGAAAGAGAAATTGAATTACAAATTTATATTCAGGGATATAAAATTGTTTGTTTGACTATTGGGTGACTATTGATAAATATAGGCCTACTTTATTTTATACAACATGTTTGTTTTTCTTGGCAGTAATCGCTTCTCTTCCTGGCAGGAGCCAAAAATATAAACAATTTTGTTATTTGAAGAAATTTGATCATGTACTATGTGGGGTCTATATACTTAGTTTATTTAGTGTAGTAGGAATACCTAAAATCATAACATCAAATTTGTTCGTTTGTCAAAATCCAATTCAATTTAAATGTGTACAAATAATTGTGTTGCTTTGTTTGATAGGGGGAGGGGGGAGGGGGGAGGGGTGGAGATATATAGAACTATACAAGTTATCATTTCATGACATTTATCTTGTTCACATTCTCAACTCCCCGGGGAGCATACTAGCCACTGACTTATACACCTGGGTAGTGTTTTTTTTCTTCACAAAGGCTTTTTTGAAAATGTTGAGGGAAAAAAACACCCTCGTGAGAACGTTCATGAGGGCTATTTTGGGGCTCACAGGGGCTCTTTTTTGTTGTATCTTTCTCCCTGCTAATAAATGATTATCAATATCGACATGTATCATGCTGTAATCTATCCGATTATGCCATGATCGGCACATTTCTGACATTATTTCTGATCATGCAGAAAGATTAAAAAAGTGGCTCACGGTGGCGATTTCCAAGGTTTCGGGGCGAATCGCCCGTCGCCCTCATATATTTTTGGGGGGCTGCACACCACGTCAACAAAATTAGAGACTTAGCAGCTAGGAAGTATAGGATAGATATGGGGGTAGCGGGAGGGGATAATTGGGCAGCATTACGTCCCTGCACTTGACCTTGCTTTGACCTTCACAGCAATGCCGTTGGCAATCCCACAGCTCCCTAGTTCAATCATCCATCAACGAAGCGATTTGGCAGTAGTCTGGCTCACTCAGACCCTGATTCATGTATAATTAAACCAAGCCTCCATTCTCAAGTTTGACTCTACTGGCCCGTTCGGGCGAGTAAAGAAGTACATTATACTCTCCCAGTTGGAGATAAATTTGTTGCCCGATCGGGCAAGCAAACCAGACAATTTATGAATTTTTACTTGCCCGACATCTATTTTTACTTGACCTGGGCAAGTGGGCAAGTGCTAGCATTGAGCCCTTAAACTGATGTTGATTTTGTAAATCAGTTATATAGACTAACTTTTAACTCACTCAAGAGTGATTTGATTTCTGCATATAACAGACTTTCTCCATAGATTATAACCAAAGTTTTTCTTTTTTTAAGTAAATGGAAAATAGCAAAGAAAATGGGCTTCCCCAAGAAACAACCATAGACGGAATCAACTTTAATAGAGATTTTTGTATGCACATAATATTTGTAATGTTGTGAAACAAGTTCAGAAGTTGGTAATTGGTCTGGAGTAGAAGACTAGTCTGTGTTGCATCAGATAATGTACAAGTACGTGTATGACATCTGCAATAAATCATTTTTAATTTGAATGATGAACTTGAAATATAAATGGAGAGAGAGATAGTTTGTTCAAATGATTGAATATTGATTTTGTGTTCCACAAACAACATTAATTTGCAATCAGAATATAGACCAACAAACATTCATTGCATATTTTTGACACGTAAGAGATATGTCACCTGAAATTGATTGTGAAGGGGCCTGGGGGTGAGACTAGGGGCAATGATAGATTAAGGAGAATCAAAGGAATAGTAATTGCGCAAATCTAAATGGTTCAAATGTGCATATTTTCTGACTGGCAACTTTACAATCGATAGTAAACTCTTTCTGCAGTGGGGCTGAGAGGGGTGTTGCATAAAGAGATTAATCGTAAAGTTGCGATCGATCACAAGTCGGAAAACATGCGCACTGAAGCCAATCAGAATTGCGCATTTAGGCACATTTTCTGACTTGCGATTAATCGCAACTCATTATGCAACACCCCCCAGAGCCTTTATTAACCCCAGAACTACAAGAAATTAACCCATTTAGGACTGGTCCCGAAAACATTCGGGCTTAGGTCTATGGAGAATGCATGTTGTAGTAAAAGGGGTAGAAGGGGTTAACTCCGTGACTACGGGAACCGGGGGGGGGGGGGGGGGGGGGGGGGGGGGGGTGTGTACAAAGTCTATGGGGATTTTAGAAACTTGAAGGGAATGGTTTAATCCGGGGGGGGGGGGGGGGGGGGGGGCACTCATGTATAATGTAAGACGGGAATGTGCCGCTTAAAAGAACCCCTTTTTCACACCCAATCGCAGCTCTAAAGATACCCGATTTTCAAAAATTGCCGCTCCATAGACCCCCGGAATGACTTGGCTAGGTAGTTGAGTAGCGCCAAGTCCATTATTCTTCTTGTAGTTCGGCTCCATAGTCTATGTTTTTTGTAGTTTTAGTCTGCTCCTTAGACCCCATAACTCCCGTTTCAGGGTTTTTGTAGCTCCAAAGACCCTATATTTTGTGCTTGTAGTCAGCTCTTCAGACCCCCATTTCAGAGTTCCGTGAGGCACACCCCCGTCAAAAAATAATTCGAGTGCCCCCCCCCCCTGGGGGTTTAATAAGCGCACTATAAAAACATCTACACATTTATACTGCAAAAAGAATGGTTTCTATTGATAACATGAAGGCAATGCTATAGGTGTGGCTAGTACCAATGGTTCTTACAGCATCTACAGTATAATAACTTTATGCATGAGTTATTATACTATTGAAGGTAAACATTCTATAAACCACAATGCTGAAAAGAATACCCACAGTCCCTTTCCAGGACTACCACAGTCCCTCCATTCTTATGGCCTAGTACAGGGTGGCCCCCCAAAAAACGGAGCGGGTCACTTCCCAAAATATAGTAACACAATTATTATGTCCATCGGATAGGGTGTCTTTTACAATGAAAAAAGATACCAAGAACATTTATTTTGGTCGTGTAGTTTTTGGTTTAGGGCGCTGTAAGTGACATGTCAGGTTCCCTATTTTGGCAATTTTTGCCAAGTCAGTGCCTGATGAATCGCACTGCCCGTCATAGCATCGAACAACGAGCAATACGCGCGCCATTGTTAGTGTGCATTCAGCTGTGTGCCGAGAGAATGGGCATAGTTGTTCGATGCTATGACGGGCAGGAAGTGCGATTTATCAGGCACTGACGTAAAAATTTACAAAAATGGGAACCGGACATGGTCTCACTTGAGACGTCATAAAACAAAAACTACTTGTCCAAAGTTACTGTTCTTGGTATCGTTTTTAATTGGAAAAGACCCTATCCGATGGACATTATCATTTTGTTACTTTATCTGCCCTAACCTAGTGTGTAAGAAGTTTCGTGTTTAAAAAAGTAAAATGTTGACAATTAAATTATTAAAGTCCATACCATCAGACTCAAAGTAATCTTACCATGAAAGATATAAGCGAGGAAACAAACAAAATGGTTTCTTTTTGTGATAAGTCAATCATTTTATTGAAGGGTTTAGGCTAAAAACTATTATTTCATTGAAAGGGAGAGTCACAGGGGAAAAAATAATATTTTTATTTTGGGGGCTCCCTATCAATTTCATTGAAGTTTTTGGGGGGCTACTTTTACAACTTTTGTGGACTTCAAATTTCTGGGGCTCTTTTTTCGAATTTCAGGGGCTACTTTTAGCTCTAATGCTGTAAGCGATCTTCGGATTGGCATTCGATCACAATCCGATCATGCCGATTTCGAGCATTTAAAAAAAATATATTTGTCGCGCCCGTACTCACATTTTCGGGGGCTCTTTTTGGCATTTCGTGGTGAATTCGCCCAAACTTATAGTCAAACTATAAGACTCAAATGAATCTTCTCATGAGAACCCCAAAAAAAGTCAATCATTAGAAAAAAAAAAATTACAATTAGTATTTGAGACAGTAGTGGAATTCCAATAACTGTGATTAACACATTATAAAGAGTACCAGTATGAAATTTGTCCATTGTGTCGATGAAAACTGCAATTATTTCAAGTCTAGCAGCATGAATTATGTTGTTTGGTCAATTTTTTTGTTTGTTTGCGTTTTCCATTCATGTTAAATATGAATACCATTATGGCGGAGACCAATTGTAGCAGTGTACAAATGTTTGTGGCATCATTTCCGATTATTTCGGGGGAGATTATTTTGATCGTAGCTGTATAGGCATAGGGCAAGGCTGGTTAGATAGTGGTAGTTGTGTTAACTCAGACAATCAGACCCCAATCAATAGGACTGTTTATGCAGACTGGGATATCAAAACAATTCAGCGTGCCCTTTTTTGAGGGAAAAGTGTGATAAAAAATACAAACTATTGATTGATAACTGTTTTTGCTAAGTTCATGTTTTGAAACGTACTTGTATCATATTTTTCACCAGTCTTTTTCTTCTCAACTTAACAATTATTCTGCGCCTTTGATTAATAATACATAAAATGTGTTATATTGTATAGAAATTGTGGTGATAGAAAATACACACTGTTGATACTGTTATTGCATTGTATTGAAACAATGTACTTTTCACCGTACCTAATATTTTCTTCACATTTGTTGAAATATTCTGCATCTTTGATAAATTATAGAGGGTTATTATTTTTTTAATAGAAAGTGCATGATAATTAATATTTATAAGTTCTTGCTTTAATAATGTTTTCAGTGATCCATTAACTTCCAGTAGAATTTTCCCAAAGTGGTATTGAGACTTCAAACATATGTTGTACGAGTCTTCTGAATGATATGTGATAGTTACATAGAAAAGGAACAATATTTACTTAAAGGGACTTAGTAACATTGTCCAAATCCTCAAAATAATTCTAGCGGTTCCCTTATACCTTGTTGTATTCGTATTAACAATACAATCACGGGACAGGTTTCGGTATTTCAAAGTTCCCTTTCGTTACAAAGATATGTATGATTGAAGTATTCAGATAAGAAAAACTCGGGCGAGTTTTTCTTCCATGTACAAAGTGAGTGCAGTGAGTTACTGAATATCACTTTGCATTTTCGCTCATTACTTGGCCATACAATGTCCATTTGACATGAAATTTTCACACAATACCTGTGGACATATGAGATAACAACATATACATTGCATCAATCATTCATCACTTTTTGCACATGTCAACAAAGTTACTAGATCCCTTTAAAGAAAACAAATGATGCGAAAATACTGCTGAAAACTGCTTACTAATACTTCATCTAATAATGCCTAGTAATGAAATGTGAGGTCAATATAGGTCCTTAATTTAAGAAAAGAAGAAACAATTGAAAATTGAAGTCAGATTGTACCACCTACTGCACATTGGTTTGACTACAATCTAAATACGGTTCCAGAACGCTTTTTCAATAGTCACGTCATAAATATCTTCATAATTGTGAGACATTTGAACAATCCTAACCCACTTCATTCTCTGTTACCATATTAAACCAAACAAGGAACAAGAGAATTTGAAAGCTCCAAGTGATTTGATATTGAATCACTTTCATTATCTTCAAATTGAGTGTTATTTGGTACAACTCATGATTACTTCTGACCACTCGGAGCATTGATAAGTTAAAGGGACTTAGTAACATTGTCCAAATCCCTCAAAAATCAAATTTGATTTCTAGCGGTTCCCTTAACCATGTGTATTCGTAATTAATAATAAAATCATGTGACAGGTTTCGGTTGTATCAAATTTCACTTTCGTTACAAAGATTACACTGTATGTACGATTGAAGTTTTCAGAAATAATAATATCCGTTGAGTTTTGAAACAGTGTACAAGTTGAGTGCAGTGAGTTAGTGAATATCTCCTTTACATTTGTGCTCAT
>JBAMJV010012266.1:0-33742 GCA_037951105.1 Echinarachnius parma | reverse complement strand
ATAAAACAAATCGTAACCCATTTCATTATTCTATTACCAGAAAGCCAAATAAAATTATACTAAACGAAATGTGGAAGCTCCAAATGATTTGGTTTGACTTGTACAAAGTTAACATCAATGTTGTTTTATTCAAGTCCTACCCGAAAGACTGCTCTTTCTCGACGAAAATGGCCGCCCTCTTAGCACTTCTCAAGAGCACAAAGCTACAATATATCTGAACGACGGCCAACGCTCGACATTGATTGGCTGTCGCTCCATCGCCTCCAAACCCGCCGCGCACATCACGTGGTTCATCGACGATGACGTCACCAGTACGAATGACATCAACGGCACCACTGTGACGTCGAATCGAGGAGACGATCGCCTGAAGGATGCGAATTCTTGGTTCGAGATCGGAAGGGAGCATAACGGGAAAAACTGTGAGGTGTCGCGCTACCTTCAGCAATATGACTTATGGCGAAACCTCATTTGATTTAATTGTTCAAGGTATATAAATGAACAGGATATATGGTACTTGCTTATGTAAACCTTACCAAAAATTCAGCAAATGAGAAGGGGAGTTCATTTTGCAAAGTGGAGTAATTTATTGTCATCTCTAATAATTTGTAATTAAGGATCATTAACATGATAGAGTTGCATATCAATAATTGTAAACCATGTTTAATCTTAATCCATATTACGGGCAACTGTTTGATGAGTTAATCACGCATATATGTTTGTACACACTTTGAGCGACGTTACTTAGTGCGATAAAACGCTCATCGAAAAGATGCAGAGCACAAGCGATGACTATTCTATGCAGGCACGCATTGCATGCAATTTAAGTGAGCGGAAGCTTTCGGACCCACTGTACACTTACGGACGCAGTGCGTGGCGCAAAATACTCTCTCGCCAAAACTGATCGCTTAGATCCGCTAACTTCAGTTTTACCAGTTGTAGGTCTATGATTTTACCGATCTAAAGTGTAATTACAGCGGCTTATCTAATTTTGACAAAATGTAAAACGAAAAACCCTCGAGGGATAAGAAAACAGTTCAGTGAGTGATACCAACGAATTGTGCTTAGCTTAAAGGGATAGTTATATTAGGGATAATTACGGTAAAAACTAATAGTTATAACGCCACCATGCTCGAAAAGTATGCACAATTACAAACGACAAAGTAAAACCCCTGTTATCATTCAAAAAGAGCCGTTACAATCTCAAGAGTCAAATTATAACTCTAGAGAACGCTAGCGCGAAGCGCTTGCGTTCTAGGTCCTCCTAATATGGGACTGAAAATGAATATTGTTTGTGCACGCTAATTATGCTTAAAATTATACATATGATACGGTACTTACCACCGATTCATTCTCCAATATGTGATCCAACCATCGGGTGGATTACAAATTATGATTTTTTTTTCCCCCCCCCATTCCGCTAAAAATCAGTGATTTATGCGCCTCTTCGACTTCAATCCGTGTGTTAGCGCGACTCCGAACAGATGTTGATGATCGCGATGGCCGCCAATGCGATCGGCGAACGGCACTTGCAATACACATTGTATGCGCGGTAATAGTAACTGTTCATAGTAATAGTAACTTCAGCGGAATGGAGGGAAAAATCATAATTTTAATCCACCCGATAGTTGGATCACATATTGGAGAGTGAATCGGTGGTAATAGGCGGAGGGCCAAAGTCGAAAAAAGTGACTTTAGGTTGCCAGATCTCCACAACAAGTTTAGACCGATTTTAATTGCAAGTATTTTTAATGAGACAAAATAATTCAGAGGTCTACCTCAAAAAATGTGTTGCGAACACCTCCAAATCCAAGATGGCGCCCAAAAAAGCAGTCGTTTTGTCTTGCTATAATTTAATTGGCGAGATTTCTCAAACGATACCTCAAATCAGCATGATTTTGGAACCATATTGAAGACAATATAATTTCCTATAATCTGATATCAAACACCATGGGGTTCAGGATATTTAACCCGGTTATTTTTAGCCCCAAACTCAAATTTTAGGCATTTTTTCCCAACAATATGAAATTATTGATTTACATAATTACGCATAAATCAATAATTGTATTAGCAGTTGAATCAATACTTTTCAAAACACTGTCCAATTATATCAACAATACTGTGTGAAAATTTTAAGTGTGTACCGTATCTGAATAAAAAAGTTATTGTACTTGGAAGTCAGCATTTGATATCGACAAAACGGGTAGTTTTGCATGATTTCTCATGCTATACAGGGTGTCTCAAAAATATGTAATCTTGATTATAGGGTTTGTGTACTAAATGATTGCGTCAATCTCGGGACACCTTCAATTCCATATGAAAAATCAACAAAACCACCATTTCCTGTAATATGATGAATATTTCACCATCATTTTGCAACCCGCGTAGATGTCGTGTCTGTCTTGTATTTGTTTAACTGCATTTATCATAAATCAAGCGCTAAAAATTAACTTAATTCCACTCCACAAGGAGCATTCCAGTCATTGCATACTGACGCGCCTGCTATGCATATTGCGAATTCGAATCATATACTTGGTGCCCATGATGTGTTTAAAACATTCTCAAGATCATGTGCATGATCTTGAGTAAATGTTTTACTGAGGTACATAATATGCGGGACTATGTGCAGAGCGTATCTAGATTCGAACACCATCTTGATCGTGAGGCACGCACCCTTCGTGCCCTTCATATCTTATTACATGTATCTTGAGACCATAAAGGTCTATACAAATTGGCTGACTTAGTATCAAAACGAAACAAACTCAATTGCTCAACAAATATGTACACCTCCGAAAAGCCTCAGTAAGCCGAAAGTTTATTTTTTGTGCACTACACTGTACTCGTGTAACCATGGTAACAACAGCCGATTATGGACAGTAATATACCAAATCAATAAATATTTCTTTAAAAAACTTACAATTAGCAGGTTAACGGTGTCATTTTACATTTGATTTGTTGTCCTTCATGTTCACGCGAAAATAAGTGTGCATAATGCGGCTTGTAAGAGCCAGATATATGATTTATTGTATTTCTATTGTTGTTGTTACTATGGTTACAAATGTACAAGGTGGTACAAAAAGTTACTGTACAATAAACATAATAGCCTATTCAACGTTTTCTTCGAACCCTGAAAAAGTCTAGCTCACTGTGGTGTTCCGAATAATAATCATTTTAATAACATAATTATCCATTATGGTCGGCCCAACTGTGAAGGACGCGCGCCTCTCATTCGAATATTGCACTAAATAGATGTATTATGTATTATTGCAGTGAAATAACCGATACACTATTTTCGTGTATTGCAAACCGATGGCGGCATATATTCATGACATAAAAGAAGGAAACTGAAGGTTTTTGTTGAAAACGGGTATAAACAACGTGTCACGATGTAGGAGCATATCTTGAATAAAGTCCGTAAACAAGAATTACATTTATTGGGGCACCCTGTATAGCATTCGAAATCGTACAAAATTGCTGTATTTATCGATATCAAATGCTGACTTCCAGTTAGTATAACTTTTTGTTCAGATACGGTACACACTTGGAATTTTCACAGAGTATTGTTGATATAACTAGGCAGTTTTCTGAAAAGTATTAATTCAACTCCTAATGCAATTATTGATTTATGCAGAATTATGTAAATCAATAATTTCATATTTTTGGGGAAAAATGCCTAAAATTTGAGTTTGGGACTAAAAATGACCGTGTTACATATCCTGAAACCCATGAAACTTGGTATCGGATTATAGGAAATTTTATTGTCTTTAATATGGTTGCAAAATCATGCTGATTTAAGGTGTCGTTTGGGAAATCTTGCCAGTTATCTATAGCAAGTCAAAACGGCTACTTCTTTGGACGCCATCTTGGATTTGGAGGTGTTCGCAACAAAATTGTTGAGGTAGACCTCTGAATTAATTTGTCTTATTAAAAATACTTGCAAATAAAATTGGTTTAAACTTGTTGTGGAGATCTGGCAACCTAAGTCATTAAGGAAGCCACTTTTTCGACTTTGGCCCTCCGCCTATAAGTACCGTATCATATGTATAGTGTTAAGCACAATTAGCGTGCACAAACAATATTAATTTTCAGTCCCGTATTAGGAGGACCTAGAACGCTAGCGCTTCACGCTAGCGGCTCTAGAGTAAGAGTCAAAAGTGACGACAATCACTTTTATATAATATTTTGAAAGCAAATTTCACAACAATTAGAGCATTTGAATGGGAATTATTATTATTTCCCATGTTTTTTTCGATGATCTTTCACATGGAATTGAAATCAACCAAATCAGTTACAATTAATTGGGGGGGGGGGGGGGACACTTCGGAAAATACCAATACTCAAGCCTCCCTTTAAATCCAAATATCAGCAGTAGAAAAGTTACCGAAATCATATATTTTGGCCAAATTAATTGATCGATGTTGTTCAAATAGCATAAAAAGGGTTTATGTAGTAGAAATCCGAACCTTAGCATCGTTAATGCAGAAATATCAGTTGAAATGTCCATGTCCGCCGCTGAAATTGGGCCAAAATTTCACCACCTGTTCATCCGTCTCTGCCGGGCAGAGTACGTGTAGCCTCACACACAGACAGCTCGCATGCCATGCGACTGTAACTTTTACACGCAGCTTACATGCGGTTGAAATGGAGCGTAGGTGCAAGATTGTTTATTTCTAGCATTTTATTGCTCGATTAGCCTATTACAAAGCAGTTTGATCAAAATCTGGACATTTACATGATAAGTGATAAAAGACTAAGTTTCATATTTGTGTGTGCAGCATTACATATTATTTAGCTTGAAAGTGAAGATTCACTGAAAACCGACATTATTTGAATTATACCTTAACAGAAAGCTAAGATCATGCATAACATATATATATTACTTTCCAAGCACTCACTCAGCAGAGAAAAGAAACAAGCGGCAATGTATTGAACCCAGTTTCAACACCCGAGTCAAACGACTTGGCGGAGACCGAATACACTGTATGTGCAGAGGTAACTGCTGTATTTGTGTGCGTGTTATTCCACAGGTTTCATTATTTGTGTACCTATTTTCTGAGCATTGTTGATGCTTCTAACTCATTGTATCAATAAAACAATATTCTTTTGTTTCTCTCTGTGTCTGATGCCGTGTATGTTGCAGCTATAGCTAGCTGCGCTACTGCACTGCGACCGCGGTTTCACTCACATAGCTATAGGCTGTGTAGTAAAAAGGGTATTGGCCATGAGTCAAATTGATCCAGCACAATTACTTAAATAGAGCAAATTGCCCTTAACCCTTTCAATGAAAACGAGCAAAGAAAAAAATCTTTTCCATTTATTATATATTTTTGGTCAGTTAATGTGAAAAGGAGCAAAGAAATTGTGATTCCTCCGGGATTCCTACTCGAGACCTCCAGATTGCTAGACCGGTCCTCTACCGCCTGAGCTATAGAAAACCTTAGTGAGGTGCTCGTCCCTGAAACCCCCTGAAACCTAGCCTATCGATAGGCATCGTGCTGTCTGGCAGGTTCTACAACCGGTACTGTATTAAACCGCGAAAGGCTGAGTTTGAGCGGGGCAGCGCGAAGCCTATCGCCACTCGTGAACGTGAAAAGTTATATTTTCTTTTATTTACATAGAAAATCTTCGTAGGAATGCTACGAAGCCCATATTCATATGCCACAAGACCAGGTTGATCAGCTGTTTGTGAGTGTTAGTCTTCGTTTGGAAGCTGTAATGTAAAACCAAACGCGCAACCTTTCACAATACACTGTTAGTGGCATAGAGTAGTGGTTGTTATAGGGTCTCCGCTTCAGACTAGCGTATGCTGTATGCTGCACTGAACATACCACCGCGGTGCACCGGACCGGGTGCGGACGCGTCCATTATTTATAGGGTACGTCATTACAAAATATGTTGTTTTCTTTTAAAATAAAGAGTTGAGATTTGATATGGATGCAAAAAGGTAATTCTATGCTTTAGTTTTCATTGTAATGTATCTCATATTATTTTATCATTATGATAGTTATGATAATATTAATGTCTGATACTAAATAAACCCTTAATACACGGTGGAACACGCCACCGATTAGGCATACGGTATTCACATCTAGCGATCTGATTGGTTGCTGATTTCTCTCATGAATAGTAATGCCTTATTCTATTTGCTCATTAATAAATTACTGCGAATCCAGTGCTTAAAGGCTATATATGGAGCCAGTTTACTAGTATTTAGCTCTCTCACAGCTAGCTAGCTCGCGATCGCATAGAGAATCTCCAAGCCATATAGAGCCTTGACTAAAGGCTACCTGAAACCCTTTAGGTCTTGGGTTAGAATCCCGGAGGAATCCCATGTTCTGTGCTCTTTTTCATTTATATTATTTATTTCTGGTCAGTTTCTCTATTATGTTTGAATTAATTACACAAAAAAGCTGCATCGCTTTGGTGATCCCTCTCATAATTATATCCCAAAGTTGATTTATATCCTTCGGGTTTATGACTGGTTTATAATAGCTTCTGACCATACGAGCATTGCAAACTAAAGGGTTTCAGGGACGAGCACCGCACTCTGGTTTTCTGTACCTCAGGCGGTAGAGCACCGGTCTAGCAATCCGAAGGTCTCGGGTTCGAATCCCGGAGGAATCCCATTTTCTTTGTTCTTTTTCATTTATATTGTTGATTTGTTGATACCATTCGTTTAAAGGACCTAAAGAATACAACGTACTTTGACACTTATTCCATAGTTGATGACTTGAAAATAGGTCTGCCGAAACAAAATCCATGAAAATAAACATAGTAGTGATTTAAGACTAGTTTTCTGATGCCAAATCTCACTTAGCAGCCAGTTTACGCCCCACCCACATTTAGGGTCCGGAATCGGCAGCGTGATCGACATGTGGCTTACGTCATTAGTCCGTTCTTTAGATGACGTCACATTTTGGCGATGTAAAAGGGGCGTTCCCAGGACAATTGGATATTTACTAATTACCCCAAAATTGATTGATTTCATGAGAAATGACTGCCAAAATTCCTTTTCTTCGGGAAAAGCACACAACAAATGTTAAGAAAATAACATTAAAAATCAACGAAACTTTCTGTATAATACGCAGTCAAGTATAGCAGTTTCCTCTGCATACACCTGTCGTGACGTCACCAGAAAGACAGTTACTCTCCGCCAAGTCGCTTGATTCAGCTAGTGCTGAAACGTTGTTCAATATATTGCCCCTTTTTAATTTCTCTGAATAGTGAGCGCTTGGAGAAAAAAAATATTAATATTCTGTATGATCTGTAAAGGTAAAATTCGACTAATGTTGTGTTTTTCAATTAATCTACACTTTAAAGTAATTGATGACGATAGAAAACAGTAAATTAAGAGTTTAAAGTGACGTGGAGTACAAATCTGCATCAGTCTGCTCACTTTGCTTTACGCCAGGAGTTGCAGGATGCTTAATAGTCTGCATAATTATGTCCCCGTTAATGGCTTTGCCACCTATATGCAATTGGACCCTACTACCGAAGTCGAAATTCACATAGAAACCCATAGGACAATCCTATGGGTCACCTATGGGTTTCCTGAGGGTTTCTATGGGACCCATAGACATTTCCCAGGTCGAAATTCCCATAGAATCATAACCCATAGGAAACCCATGTTCCACTTTCCCTATTGAAACCCATATAAACCAATAAGGCCTATGGGTTTATACGGTATGGGTTTCCTATGGGTTTTGGTTCTATGGGAATTTCGACCTGGGCGAACCTTGGCTGGCAAAGTTCGTTATTTAGCGTATTGTCGCTGGCAAGGTTCGCTTTTTAGCAAACCTTGGCTGGCAAAGTTCAATATCAAGCGTATTGTGGATGCGAAAGTTCGCTTTTTAGCGAACCTTGGCTGGCAAAGTTTGTTATTAAGCATATTGTTGCTGGTAAGGTTCGCTTTTTAGTGAACTTTGGCTGGTAAAGTTCAATATCAAGCGTATTGCGAATGCCAAAGTTCGTTTTTAAGCGAACCTTGGTTGGCAAAGACTGTTATTTAGCCTATTGTTGCTGGCAAGGTTCGCTTTTTCGCGAAACTTGGCTGGTAAAGTCTGTATCAAGCGTATTGTTGCTGACAAGGTTCGCTTTTGGGCGAATCTTGGCTGGCAAAGTTAATTATTTAGCGTATTTTTGCTGGCAAGGTTCGCTTTTTAGCGAACCGTGGCTGACAAAGTTCAATATCAGGCGTATTAGGAATTTGTCAAAGTTCGCTTTTTAGCGAACCATGGCTGGCAATGTTTGTTATTTAGCGTATTGTTGCTGGCAAGGTTTGCTTTTTAGCGAACCTTGGCTGGCAAAGTTCAATATCAAGCGTATTGCAATTGCTAAAGTTCGCTTTTAGCGAACCTTGGCTGGCAAAGTCCAATTTTTTTTCAACTTTTTAGCGCCCAAGTTGAAGTTCCCATAGAAACCCATAGGACAATCCTATGGGTTTCCTATGGGTGTCCGTTGAGTTTCTATGTGTTTCTATGTGACGCATAGACATTTCCCAGGTCGATATTCCCATTGAATCAAAACCCATAGGAAACCCATAAGAATCCCTTAGAGACCCATAGAAACCCATGTTCCACTTTCCCTATTGAAACCTATAGAAACTAATAGGCCTATAGGTTTATATGGGTTTTCCTAGAGGTTTTGGTTCTATGGGAATTTCGACCTGTGTACTTATCATTGCAAAAATGAGGTTTACATTGGCATGCAGGAGGTATAGTAAAAACTGCAAAGTAAATAAGTTTTATTCTGTCGATCGATCAGTACAACTCTAGCTAAAATATTTTACTTACTAACCTGTTTATGGAATCGTGCTAAATCCCTGTTCAATTTTAGACCAAACACACAGATCACTTGGAAGCAAAGTAAGGACTGTCTGGAAGAGTGAATCTGTTGCCATGTCGGTCGAGTTCGACTATTTGTACTTTCAGCTCGTATGGAAGAAAGATGACAGTACACTAATAAACTGTGCTCGTGGAGGTTGCCCCCCACCCAATGGGATAACAGAAGGGAATGTCAACCTTGTAGTAACTTCATCGGCATCACGCGATCATACAACCTTGACAACAGGACATTTGACTGTCTCCAATGTTAGCCTTGATGATGAGGGGATGTACACGTGTGATGATATTCTCAGTGACATTGGAAGTACAGCTAACAATTTGACGTTCGAACTTTACGTTCTGGGTAAGTACATAATTTTGGAAATAACTTTAATATATACATAATGCATTTCTTACTTTAAAAATGAACAAGTTAATTTTTGTTCGTACCCAGCTATATCACTCCCCAGGTAGCAAGCCAACGTTGGACCAACGTCGGAAACTTGCAAACTCGTTGGAACACGTTGGACGTTGGACAATCTCGTTGGATCAACGTTGGACCAACATCGGTAACTCGCAGTGAAAAAGAAGTTGGACAATCTCGTTGGACCAACGTTGGACCAACATCGGTAACTCGCAGTGAAATGTACGTTGGACAATCTCGTTGGACCAACGTTGGATCAACATCGTTAACTCGCAGTGAAATAGACGTTGGACAATTTCGTTGGACTAACGTTGGATCAACATCGGTAACTCGCAGTGAAAAAGACGTTGGACAATCTCGTTGGACCAACATCGGTAACTCGCAGTGAAAAAGACGTTGGACAATCTTGTTGGACCAACATTGGACCAACATCGGTAACTCGCAGTGAAATGGACGTTGGACAATCTTGTTGGACCAACGTTGGATCAACATCGGTAACTCGCAGTGAAAAAGACGTTGGACAATCTCGTTGGACCAACGTTGGACCAACATCGGTAACTCGCAGTGAAAAAGACGTTGGACAATCTCGTTGGACCAACATTGGACCAACATCGGTAACTCGCAGTGAAATGGACGTTGGACAATCTTGTTGGACCAACGTTGGACTAACATCGGTAACTCGCAGTGAAAAAGACGTCGGACAATCTCGTTGGACCAACGTTGGACCAACATCGGTAACTCGCAGTGAAATGGACGTTGGACAATCTTGTTGGACCAACGTTGGACCAACATCGGTAACTCGCAGTGAAATGGACGTTGGACAATCTCGTTGGACCAACGTTGCACCAACATCGGTAACTTGCAGTGAAATAGTCGTTGGACAATCTCGTTGGACCAACGTTAGATCAACATCGGTAACTCGCAGTGAAAAAGACGTTGGACAATCTCGTTGGACCAACGTTGGACCAACATCAGTAACTCGCAGTGAAAAAGACGTTGGACAATCTCGTTAGCCCAACGTTGGACCAACATCGGTAATTCGCAGTGAAATGGACGTTGTACAATCTTGTTGGACCAACGTTGGACCAACATCGGTAACTCGCAGTGAAGAAGACGTTGGACAATCTCGTTGGACCAACGTTGGACCAACATCGGTAACTCGCAGTGAAATGGACGTTGGACAATCTCGTTGGACCAACGGTGGACCAACATCGGTAACTCGCAGTGAAATTGACGTTGGACAATCTCGTTGGAGCAACGCTGGACCAACATCGGTAACTCGCAGTGAAAAAGACGTTGGACAATCTTGTTGGACCAACGTTGGATCAACATCGGTACCTCGCAGTGAAAAAGACGTTGGACAATCTCGTTGGACCAACGTTGGATCAACATCGGTAATTCGCAGTGAAAAAGACGTTGGACAATCTCGTTAGACCAACAGTAATGAGCGGACTCAAGTAGAATTACAATCATAAATAGAAGTGCGCCATCCCCGGTGAATTACCATATAGGATCGATATGTATATTATCGGGTGTCAAGAGACCATGTATGAGTTGGGCCATCGATCTACAAGCAGTTAATAAAGTAAGCTTTCAACTATACTCGTGTGCCTACTTGTATTATATTACAACATGGTGTCTGAAGTGAAAGTGACTGTATGTCTGATTCGATTCGCCATGACCTGTGTTGTAGAAATGCTAATTTGAATCCATTTTGGGAGGCGAGCTTCACGGTTGATGTGTGACCGGATATACCATCCAGAAAACGCTTTATTGAGAACTGTACTGTTCGTTATCAACGGTGCATAGCTAGTAGGAAGAAAGAGCTCCAGAAGAGGCAGAAGCGATACTATGATCAGGGTGCCAAGTCGCTGCCGGTGTTGAAGTCTGGAGAACGTGTGTACTACCAAGTGGGAAAAGAATGGAAACCTGGCGTAGTACGTCCACCCTGGCACTAGCACGTTAAACCATTTTGCATAAGGTAAATGTCGGTCTTACAATAGGGGATGACAACCGTACGAAAGGGGCAGAATAATCCCCTGGTTCCATCTTCTGGGTGTCGGGTAGTCTACCCTGACACTCAAGTTTGTAATTTACCAGTATTTATTATTGTTATGCCAGAGTTACACATGGCATTTCGCCTACTTGTATTATATTACAACACCATGCGATGGATCAACATCGGTAACTCAAAGTGAAATGGAGGTTGGACAATCTCGTTAGAGCAACGTTGGATCGACATCGGTAACCCACAGTGAAACGTTCGTTATTCCAACGAGAATCCAACATTTCACATCTGTTGTTCACTACATGTAGCTGTTATGTTAGAAAAGGTAATTTTTTTACTCGTAGCACAGGTGGTCAAAACCCCCTTGCATAATAAAAGGATTTAAAATTAGCTGCTGAAAGCAGGATGTATGCCATCGTTGGATCAACGTTGGTTCAACGTTGGATGAACGTTGGTTATTATTCATGAATATTCATGAGTGGTTATCATTGACTGCAAAAAGCATTAATAATCATGTTATTTGATTGTTCAGAATGAATCCAATGTTATTATTTACTCATTATTTGAAATATATGTAAGTTATTTATCTACAAAAACATTCTAAAGGTTTGTTTCCATGATGTATTTGTGTAAATTCTTAAAACTTTATCCAAACATTCAACTTTATCGAAATACCAACCATCAAACAAATATTAACACAGAAGCTAGGTTATATAAAGCTGAGTGGATGATGTAGATGTAGTGAGTGTAGGAATAGGAATAGGACTATATGGATAGGGATAGGAATAGGACTAGGAATAGGGTTAGGGTTAGGTTAGTCTTAGGTAAAGGGAAAGCTAGGATAGGATGTTCTAGATATCACCAATAGGCGTGTCATATGAATATTAATTAAATTTTTTTAGTACGGTGAGACGTTGGTCCAATGTTGGACCAACGTTGGACCAACGTTGGATCAACGTTGGACCAACGTTGGAGAAATGTTGGTGAATTACGCTGGACCAACGTTGGATGCTTGTTGGAGACATGTTGGAGACATATTGGATGCTTGTTGGACACATGTTGCTTTGACGTTGGATCAACGTTTGCGTACGCCCAATCAACGCTGCTCCAACAAAATACCAACCTTGGATTAACGTTGGAAAAGCGTTGGTCCAATGTTGGCTGCTTGTTGGATGCATGTTGGAGACATATTGGATGCTTGTTGGACACATGTTGCTTTGACGTTGGATCAACGTTTGCGTACGCCCAATCAACGCTGCTCCAACAAAATACCAACCTTGGATTAACGTTGGAAAAGCGTTGGTCCAACGTTGACAAATAACAACTTTTCAACGATGGACCAACGTTGATCCAACGTTGGCATTTCGTTTTCGGCAACGTTGGAGCAACGTTGATTGGGCGTACGCAACCATCGTTGGTCCAACGTTGCCGGACAACGTTGGACCAACGTTGCCGAAAAAATTGGACAACGTTGGCTTGCTACCTGGGTCTTGACGATCTGTAAAGGAATCTAGACATGTTGACTCTTAAAAAAAAAACATACAATTCGTATACAATTCTTTCAAAAAAATGTCAAAAGAGGTTTGTATATAAGTAGTTGTTGATGATTTCTCTATTTAATAATTATTTTAACAAGACATCACATGCACAATTTTGTATGAAAAATGGTTGAAACGAATGATTTTTTTAGAGAGCGCCCTCTTGAGTTGTAACGGCTCTTTTTGAATGATAACAAGGTTTTTACTTAGTCGTTTGTAATTGCGTATAAGTTACGAGGATGATGAGTTATAACTATTAGTTTGTACTGTAATGGTGCAGGTTTGGTTACTAAAATTCAGTTTGACCAACATTCAACTCTCTCGTTAAAGGGATCTAGTAATTTTGTTGGCAAGTGCAAATGCAAGTGATGTGTTATTCATTGGTGTGATCTGATATGTCCAGGAAGAAATGTGTGGACACTTCAATCGTAAATATATTTTGAACGAAATGGAAATTTGAAGAACTTGTCCCATGCTTTTATCGTTAATATATGAATACAACAAGGTATAATAGAGGGCGCTAAATAGTTCCAAGAAAAAATTGGGGATTTTGACGAGGTTGCTAGATCCCATTAAATCGTAAATGCAGTATAGGTGAGATATGCATGTTGCTGAACAATACTTTTTAAAACTATTTCTGAAGTCGTTATTTTTTTCCATTCAAGTCCGACCCGAAAGACTGCTCTTACTCGACGAAAATGGCAGTCCTCTTTCCACTTCTCATGAGAACAAAGCAACAATAACTCTGATCGACGGCCAACGCTCGACTGTGATTGGTTGTCGGTCCATCGCTTCCAAACCCGCCGCGCACATCACGTGGTACATCGACAATGACGTCCCCAGTACTAATGACGTCAACGGCACCGTTGTGACGTCGAATCGAGGAGACGATCGCCTGAAGGATACGGATTCTTGGTTCGAGATCGGTCTTGAACACGATGGGAAAAGTCTGAGCTGTAGCGCTACGATCAACGGCGTGATTGTCGGCGAGACCTCGGTGAATTTAGTCATTCAAGGTAAATGCAAGCGACGTGGACTTTCTTTTGAATTACGGTTGGCAGGAAAATATTAAATTTGATGTTTTTCATTGATGACAAATAATGTCACAAGGCCAATTTCTCTCTGGAGAGTTTTTTAAGAGGAAGGGCTTGGCAAATGAACAAAATATTTGCATGTCATGGAACCTTTAAGATACTATACATGTTCAGGAAACACATTTATTCTTGAATTTATTTAATGATTGAGTGAAAATAATACTTTAATACAAAATGAAATACGATTTTGTTCCCCTTAATTTTGAAAGCCTTACCCAAATCACTGCTTCTTCTCGACGAAAGTGGCAGTCCTCTTCCCGTTTCTCAAGAGGAGACACCAACAATATATCTGACCGATGGCCGACGCTCGACTGAGATTCGTTGTCGCTCCGTCGGCTCCAAACCCGCCACGCACATCACGTGGTACATCGATGGTAAAATTGACGTCCATAGTACTGTTGTGACGTCGAACAGTGGAGACGATCGCCTGAAGGATGTGAAGTCTTCGTATGAGATCAGAAGGGAGCACAGCGGGAAGAATTTGAGGTGTCGCGCTACGATCAGTGGCACGATTGTCGGAGAGACCTCGGTTTATTTAGCCGTTCAAGGTACTAAATGAAAACGAAATTGTATTTCTTTATGTTCACCTCAAATGTTGCAACATGAGTTTGGGAACTGATTCTGGAATCGGAATTGATTCTTCAATAGAAATGTACTTGTAAGTAAGGACCATTTTAAACATTAATATTGGGGCAATTCCAAGCAAACATTGACATAACCACTGATTTTTCAAATTCGTTGTACCATAACAAATTTTATATCAAATGAAAGCTAAAAGATTGAACTTTCCAAAAATGTATTTTGTTTTTGAAAAAAAAAATTGTAAACTATTATTTTATTGTTAATATATAGCATAAATTAATTTTCAATTATTTTCACAAAACATTCAATTAAATATTAAGCATAAAAGAACTACGAAAAGGAGTTTTCATTAAATTTTATTTCAGTGTTGATAGGATCATTGCTTCAATTTTTCAAATAAATATTAATTTCGTCATTTTCGCTCTTCGTTCCGCTTCAGTGACAATCATTTACAATCATTAATATGTCACGGCGTTACACTAAAAACATATATTTTTAATATTTCTGGAAAAATATGAATGGGAATTAAATAATTTTTTGTTTTCTCTGTATTAGCCCATAGGGCTATAATATGCATGCTGAATAGCAGCATTATCTTTTACCACTTATTAATATAATCAATATCAATTTGGTCACGGCGTTACGTTTTGTGTAACGCCGTGACGCTACCTACTGGATTCCCATTGACATAACACAGTAGACATAATCAAATAGTGTAAGATATTTTTTGTAGGTATGCTTGGGCATTGCTCATGCTATAATTATATGAATACGGTCAGTTGATAATGTTTCCATCTCAAAGTTACCTGAGTCATGTATGTGTATGGGTTGTATGTCCGTCTGTCTGTATGTGCATCTGTACATCAGTGTTCTTTTTTTTGCAATATCTCAAGAATCGTTGGATGGATTTCGTTCAAACTTTGTACAATCCATGTATTTAGAGGTACGGATTATTGGATATGATTTTGGTCCATGAGGTCAACGGTCAAAGGTCACATAGCTAACAAATATGCAAAAATTATATTATTATCAAGATAGTTTGAGAATCCTTGAAGGATAACATGATAATAATACTGGTATGCGTCCAGTGAAGTATATGACCTGATTAGGGAATGGGGTCATGGGAGGTCATAGGTCAACCGGTCAAAATATTGTTGTTGTTCTTTGTTCTCACAATTAAGTTCCAGAATCAATGTTAGAAAGAGTACTGTAGGTAAAAGACAATTTTCTGAAACTGTTTGGGGCACAGGTCAAAGGTCACTCGGATAATTACCAATTCAAAAACAAACATTTACTAACTCTGAAATCATGTTACATGAAACAAATCACTTGCAAATATGCACTGTGCAGACCAAAAATTAAACATTTGTATTTTATTTTGAGAAACAAGGTCAAAGGTCAGATGTCAAAGGTCTCATATTTCATTGTTACATTTAAGTATGTATTTTGGTTTTAATATTTGATGGTTCCATTAACTAACTTCTGAAATAGATAAGAATTTCAATTATGTCCTAAAAGATTTGTTGATCAATAGAGGGCGCTGTGCTGCAAATTTGTGTCATGCGGATGATCATTTAATAGCATCTTGGTTATATCACCCATTCATCTAGTTCTTTATTGATTCTGGATCACTACATTAAAATTATATCATATTATTCATCTCTTTAATATCTCCCATATATATAACATGTACAATTCAGAGGTCACGGCGTTACAGTCACGGCGTTACAGTGCATAGATACATTTATGATATCATATTTACTATGAGCATTGGATTTTTTCTACATTTTTATTTGGATGTTCTAGCTTGATGTCTAGTACAAAGAATCAATGTGACAAAAGTGCAAAATGTTCCTGTAGTTCACAGAGTTTACTTAGTTTCTTAGCATGTAAGAAACCCATGTCTTTTGGCCGTCACGGCGTTACGGCAGATATTGATATTCATAATTAATAATTTATTGGGAATTTTGGTTTTCTTGCCTATTGTAAATTATTGGTAGGATAGTGGTTACAGATGCATATCAAAAGTTGGTTCTAGATATTTAGATTTTATGAGTTATTTGGACTTTCATTGTGAGAAACACCCTCTGACCGTCACGGCGTTTGCTTGGAATTGCCCATTGGTTAAAACGTTAGTATAGTTTTGTTCAAACAGAACGTTAGTTACCAAAACTAGCACATATCATTATTAACTATTAGTTATACTTCCACCATGCCCGAAAGGTTAAGAAAAACGTGTAAAAGGCTAAATTAAAATGCTGTTGTCATTCAAAAGGCAGCCATTAAGTTAATATTGGTTAAAAGGTTAGTATAGTTTTGTTCAAACTGAATATTAGTTACCAAAACTTGCATTATCATTATTAACTAGTAGTTATACTTCCACCATGGCCGAAAGGTTAAGAAAAACTTGTAAAAGGCTAAATTAAAATGCTGTTGTCATTCATAAAGCAGCCATTAAAACACAAGAAGGCACTCTATAAAAAAACATATTGGTTTGAACCTTTTTTATGTTTAAAACCTGTGAATGTGATGTTTAAACATTATTTAAACACCTCTTCCGTATTTTTTTCTCGAAAAAACAGTGTAGGCATTATATAGATTTTTTCTTAAATTGCTGAATAAATGTGGGACCCGTGCACACTTACTCCAATCGGATATATTTATTGATATTTCAGCTCTTTCTAAACCGATTTTGATCAATTAAAGTTTATTTTATCGTTAGAATCACATGCTCGTACACACACTTAGTTTTCCATTACCTCACAACAAATTATTGATCTAATCGCCCTCTATACCTAAACTGAACTATCCCTTTAACTATAGTTATGCGTCATTCTCAGCAATCTAACGACATTATCGCTTTTGCTGCGGACGCCGCTCCTGTGGTACAATTTGTTTGTTAGGAACTGTTCCATAAAGCAAGACACTGCGTGGTTCATTAATATTTTGTATGAAAATATAGCGTATATCTAACGTCTCAAATAAGCATATGTTTGCCTTCTGGTGTGCATAGGCCTAATAATGAATATATGTATATATATAATTTCTGCATATGTATGTCAGAACTCACAACGACTCGATCGGAAACGTAATCGACGATTATAACGACATCAGTACTGACATCGTGCATCGCTGGTCCATCGATGCACGATTTATAACAAATAATATTTGCTCCAGGAGCAAATGATATTCCTCCGAAGTCCAGACTGAATTTATTACGCCCTCGACTTTCACTCTTCTGATATTCCTCGATATTCTGCGAATTAAAAAATATATGTATACTTTTTTCAATATTTTATTTTTTTAGCAAAACAAACGACGACAACTATTTCGATTGGAGATGAAATCGACGATGGTAGTGAGAAGGTTTCGTGCACCGGAGCAAACGATGTTTCCTTCGAAGTCCAGATTGAATACACCACGTCCTGGTCGTTCAAGATCCATTACTCTATAGACCACCCGATATTTGGAACCATGTGCTTTCTTTACAAGTGCGAGAGCAACACGGGTAAATAGACGTTAACCATGCACAGATGAGTGTCGGTTTCGAAGAAAATTTTCTTTGCTCATTTTTTTCTTTTTTTAAAGATTTACATCTAGTTATTTTTCTCTATGTACTACAAGATGTATGAATAATATGATGTTAGATACATTAAATGTTACACAATATATACATATTTGTATTACATAACATAATTTTTATCATCATCATCGTCATCATTATCATTAGTATTTTGCATTTTTTATTTATTTGTTTTGGTTCCCATGTTATAATAATACCCACTCATTCCTAAAATTCTATAGAATTACTAATTTAGTAGAAATAAATAAAGAAAGTAACCAGCTTCACTAGACATGCTTGATATTGATACATGTAGTTGATTTTATACTAGACTAGGTTTCAGTTTCGGAAAATAACATACGTCGTTTTTTATACCGCAACATAATTCCAGAACCACACAATTTCGAACGATGTCCGCGGACAATGCTAACCGAACTGGATAATGGAATTGTGAAAGATCAGCAATACGTGGATACTGATCTCGATGCATCGACTACGTACGACATCTATATCAGTTGCGATAATCTCGTTTGTGGTAAAAGCACGGCAAAACAACGTGCTACAACAAACATGGTCAACGAGATGATACAAGGCGATACGAGCAGCGGTATGTGCAAATGGTTAATGTTTTTTTTCCATTATTGTTTGTAAATCGTGTTTCAACAACATGAACAAGACTAAATACCGAATACTGACAGTCATTGTACAACTATATAGTCAAGTAATAGAAGGCTGAATTTTAAATGCCTTCTGTATACCCCCATGACAACCATCGGAATTTGAATTTGTTTATGATATTCCTCTTTTCTTTGACTAAATTTAAACAAACAAAACATACAATCCGTATCATTCAATACTAAAAACTGCACTACTCAATATTTTCATTGAGCAAATGGCTTCGTTATTAGGCTTCATTATTCCAAATGACTCATATAATTATGGTTAACTGGTCAATTCCTCAGCCTTGACTGAAGTCCTTATAGCCACCATCACCGCCGTCATCATCTTCATTGCTCTCGTCTCCGTGGTCATCGTCACCGTCTTCTTCCGACGTGGCATAGCCATGATAGTGAAGGGTAAGAATCGCGGAAATTATATATACTTTTTTTTAAACAAAAATTACTCTGCATGAGCCCCAATAATGGATTTTAAAAAGTATAATTATATAAACCGTTTGAGCACGGCTATTGTATCTTCATAAACCAACATGCATAAACAGACCACCATTGCGGATGGACCGTAACAAAGTGTTAAAAAATGTATATACTTTTGGTAGTGGCCGGTGTTTGACCACCGCAAAAATCGTAATTTTTGCCGCCTCTTCGTAAGATTGGTGTGGCCAAATCAGTGGGCCATTTTTAGTGATTTATACATCAGATTGAAGGTCTTGGTGATGCTGATGGAGTAGCATAGATGATGGCAAAATTGTATCCCGATTTTGAATGCGTTTATAGACTGTCGACACAAATATTGTTTAATTCTTATTCATTTGAATATAGAAATAGGGAACACCCCGGCAGCCGTAAAACCTTGTGATGGGAGACAGGCAGTTTACTACAGTACTACAATCAGGTGAGCAATAACTCTGTAATTAAATGAATTATGTATTATAATAAAGACAGGCCCCCAGGGAGGGGAGGGGGGATGCGTAATATACAAAACGGCACCGAGACCGAGACCACTAGTAAGCAGGGGGGGGGGGGGGGGGGGAGTGTCCGTAGCCAAACATTGTCGATGTCGAGGATAATACCACTGGTTAAGTTGTGTAATCAGGAGGGGGGCCGGGGTCCAAGACCATTGGTTTAGAAGGTCGAAACCGATACAAATTAAGTGAACTCGAGACCGGTAAAAAGTGAATTTGAGGGGGGTGCGTACGCACCCAACTCACCCCCCCCCCCCCCCCCCCGGCTACGGGCCTGAAAGGTAATTTTACAGTTCAAAGGGGGAAATACTATGTGTCGATTATAGTTTATACAATTTTAAAGGGATAGTTGAGTTCTGGTAAGGAGAGTACAGTTTTGGTGAAACTGAATTTTAGTAACCAAAACCTACATCATTACATTACAAACTAATATTTATAACTAGAAAGGAACACAAAATTACAAATGACGTAGTAAAGATCATTTTTTTTTTTTTTTTCAATGATATTCATTGTATTCATTGCTCAAAACAAAATAACAATAACAAACAATACGAGAAATCAGTACATAATATAATCAGTATACGTATTTTCATATCTTAACATAATCATGTAAAATATAATTTTAAATTTACATCTAATTGATACAAACAAATTTGTATTGTTGTACATCAAATAAAGCAGAGCATGAACATAAAAAAGGGGGGAAAAAGAGGGGAAAACTCTTTTCCCCTCAAAGAACACCCTATACAAAACTACAAATTGCAGTTCAAAACTACAAATACCTGGGTCTTACCTTTTCTCACAACCTATCCTGGCAAAAACACATTAATGGAATTGCATCGAAATCCAACCAAATGCTCGGGCTTATCAATAGGAATCTACGACGCTCTTCCAGAAGATCCGACAACAAGCCTTCTTCTCCCTGGTTAGAACCTCGCTTGGAATATTGTGCAACAGTCTGGAATCCATCTACAAAGAAGAGCATCTCAAAGATTGAAGCTGTACAGAGGCGATCAGCAAGATTCGTTCTTCAACAATACCGCCATTCTGAGAGTGTGTCTGCTATGATTTAACAACTTCAATGGAGTACACTGGAAAGACGCAGACACATCTCCTGCCTTAGCCTCCTCTACAAAATTCAGAATGGCATGGTAGCAATTACAACTGACCAACTCCTCACACCAATAGCCCCAAGCATCACCAGACAATACCACCCAAATAAGCTCAAGCATATACATACTCGAACTCAGCTTTACCAGAACTCCTACTTCCCACAAACTATAACAGCATGGAATGCGCTCCCCAATAATATCTTGGCTTCTACATCACTAGGAGCCTTTGCGGGAGCAGTTGCCTCAATCGGCAATTAATGGGACACCTCACCGGTTCCCCTCGACTCTACGTCCTGACTGATGGACCCTGTCGAGTACCCAAGTAGAAGTAGAAGTATACAAGTGCTTACATACACACACACGCGTGCACACACCCACACACCCATCCACAGAAAACATGCCTACATCTGGAGAGAATCTCGACCATTATGTCCGCCTTATTCGTTTTATTGCTTCTGTTTGCCTTCCTTATTCTAAATTGTCCCACTTTCTAAAATGATACGTTATTGTACCACGGTCCCCAGCTAATTTCTTCTCCTCCTTTCTATTTTCTAATAATCTTTTCTTAATCTCCAAAGCAGTTGGTGGTTTATTTCTATTTTTACTATCTATAAATATCATGTATTTTACCAAAATTATTATATGATTTAATAACTGTTCCTTCCCTAAATTTAACTCAACTATTCCTACATGAATATCTTTCCAATTCATATTTCTAATCTCTACTAAATTAAATAAATTTCCTTACGCTTCCCAAATTGGTTTTACTTTCTCACAAAGAAAAAACAAATGCTCGTAAGTTTCTTCATATTTACCACAAAAAGAACATAAATTACTATCAACCATTTTAAATGTATATAAATATAATTTAGTATATATAATATTATAAAGCATTTTAAATTGAAATTCTCGAAGCTTACTATTCAAAGTGCATTTTCTAAGTCTTTTCTAAGTTTCTGTATGTCTTTCCCATTAATATTATAAATCTGCTCTAAATTTCGTTCTGCATCTATATTTAAGTGAATATTTATATTCAAAAATTGTTTCCATGAAGGGGGAATACCAAGAAAAATACGTTGTATTTCCATAATCTCTAAACTATTTAAACCTTTTCTTTGAAATTCCTCATTTGATTTTATATTGCCTTCCCCATCAACAATATGATGCAACCTATAAATATTCTTTTTAAATAACTATTCATTGAAAGGAACATGTCCATCAATAAAAACAAATCTATTATTATAAATAATTTCATTCCTTTTAGAAGTATTTTCTTTTAACAAAAATGTTTTCGTGGCAATCCAAGCGTCCAACATGTCTCTATAAAAAGCTGGTAATGCTGATTTAAATATATCTATAATTGCATTATTATTATAAAATATCAAAGTTCCACCAAAATCTTTAGTTAAATAATTAAAATATTGCTTCCATCCCATATTTGCATCCCCCGTTAAAAGTCTCTTTACCCACATAATCCTCTGCACTAAAATAAATAAATAAAAGTCAGTTAATCTTAGCCCACCTCTACAATAATCCAAGAACATTACATTACGCTTAATCTTGTCTTTTCCATTCCACAAAAAGTCAAAGACCAATTTATCCAAATCTTGAAATACCCAATTCGGTACTGGTGTCAGTGCCGACACATAAATTAATTTTGACAAAATAAACGTTTTTATCAATTGAATGTTTTTATCAATTGAATTTTTCCCATTAAAGTTAAATCTCTTTGTTTCCACCACGATAGCAACTTTTTAATTTTACTCAAAATTTCCTTATAATTTGTCCTTTCCTGAACTTCAACATCTAAAGAAAAATAAATACCTAAAATCTTCACTATTTCTACTATTTTACCAAATGGAAGAGCAATATCTTTAGTTTGAGAAGGGCCTAACAATAATATGAAAGTTTTTTCTTTATTAATTTTTAATCCAGAATTTCTAGCAAAACTTTCAAACAATTTCTCCACCCTTTTAAATGATTTGGAGTCCCGAAAAAAAGAGTCATATCGTCTGCATAAAGAATTTGTTTTATTTCTACGTTATTAAACGTGAATCCTTGAATTTGAGGGTCTTTATATATTGAACGAACTAAAATGTCAATACAAAGTATAAACAAATATGGGGACAGGGTATCCAGTAGATGCGCCCCCATTAAAAACACAACTTTTAGCATTATTATAAATAGTCTCCACCCATCTACAAAATTACGGTCCAAAACCAAATGTAATTAAAACCTTCTGCAAAAAAGTATGTGAAACTGAATCAAAAGCTTTTTCAAAATCAATTATCATCATATATCCAGGTATTTTATTGACTGATGTATGATGAATTATATCATCTATCATTCTTATTGCTTCACCTATGTTTCGATCTTTTAAATATCCCACCTGATTGACAGAAATTATTTAATTTAAAAACTGTTTTAATCCTTATTGAAAGCACTTGTAGTTAAAATGTTGTAATCGACATTCAATACAGATATTGGTCTATATATTGTTATAAATAGGGGGTCTTTTCCTTCTTTATGAATTAAACTTATAACTGCCTGTTTTGTGACGAAGATAGTTCCTTTTTTTCGAAAGCTAAATTTAAAGAGTTTACTACCAAATTTCCTATTAGTGGCCAAAACTGTATATAAAATTCTACACTTAAACCATCGTTCCCCGGTGATTTATTACATGCCATATCTTTTATAGCTGCCAAAACATTCTCCGTTTGTTATTTTGCCTTCACACAAGTAAACTCAAATCTAATTTAATTTTGGCAAGTCCTGAAAAAAAAATCATCCACAAAATTGAATTTCCTCCTCTGATTGAGCATATAGCTTACTATAAAACATAGATATTTCTTGCATAATATTTTTTGATCAAAACAAATATTTTCATTTATATAAAGTTTACTAATTAATGTTTTCTTTTTATTAGACTTCATTAATTGAGTAAAATACCCAGTGTCTCTTTCTCCACATTCATAGTGTGATGCTCTAGAACGAATGTTAATACCTTCATTTATATAATTATAACAATCCTGTAATTCTTTTTTTTTTTTCGTTCCAAATCATCAAACTTTTCCCTGGTCTTATCCCATTCAGCAATTCATTTTCCAACTTAAAAATATCCTCTTCCAAATTTCCAATTTTTTGTTTTCGTTGTTTCGCCTTTTTCTTTTGAATATTTTCTACTAACATTTCTAAGTTTCATTTTAAAAAAATCCCATAAAACTCTTTTATCTTCAATTTTCTATTCGAAATTCATCTTTTAATTTAATAATTTCCTCTTTAATATAATTAATATATTCAATATCTTGACATAAACTATTATTCAATTTCCAATAGGATCCCTGAAAACTTAATGAATGAATTAACTTATCATAAAAATTGCAACTGAATGGCTGAATGATCCGGAGCCATAGAAGGAATGATATCACACTTAAATACTACCTGTTCTATTTGCTTAAGAAACCAACCAATAAACTAATCTACTTTGCATAAATGGACTAACTTGCCTATACGTAAACTGTTTCTTTAATCCATTTCGTACCCTCTCCAAATATCCAGCAATTCAAATCTATCTAAAATTGTTCAAATAGAATATTAAATCTAGACTGAACGCTGTGTCTACTATTTCCAAAATAATCTAAATCTTTATTTAAAATATATTTAAAATCTCCTCCAATAATTATTGCATTATTTTCTTTATTAATGTTCCTTATTAATGTTTCAAAATTTACTAAAAAAATCAATCTTCTCTAATTCTCTTCCTCTTACTGGCAAATAAACATTAGCAATTATCAATTTCATCCCATGAATAATGCAATCCATTATAACATATCTGCCATTATCATCTGAGATAACATTTAAAACCTGAACATCTAATTTATAATCTATTCAAAAAGAGCCGTTAAAAACGTAAGAGGGCGCTCTCTAAACACTCATCGGTTTCAACCATTTTGAATAAAATATTGTGCATGTGATGCTTGTTGAAATAGTGATGTAGATAGAGAATAACCAACAACTATTTAAATACATTATTTTGTAACTGTTTGAAAAGAGGAAGCATTTTTTGAATTTTTAACGGCTGGATCAAAATTCTCTAATAAACCTGGGGCCCCAGGTTTATTACAAATTGTTATATTTATGGATATTTCAGCCGTCCTCTAAACCGATTTTGATCAAACAAAGATGATTTTATTATTTAAAATATTATGCTCTTTCAAATTTTACACTCCAGTTTTTCATTACCTCACAACAACAAAAGTAGTCTAGCGCCCTCTCTACCAAAACTCAACTATCCTTTAACGTTATATTATCATTAAAGAATAATACTTACCCTACCATATTATTTTGATTCTCGAAGGGAACATACAAATTTATTTCCAGTTGTTTACGTTTGGAAGAAGTGGTTAACACTATAGTGGGTGCGTACAGTATAATGTATAATGAGCTATTTTATTCTTTAAAAATATAGAGATATAATCAGTTAGAGTTGTTATATACTGTAATATATTATGACTACGTTTCAGTACGGTTTCTCCCATCATGCATCGAATCGTCCAATTTAAATTGCAGTATTTGGCTTTGAAATATTTTCCAACACCTTACAGATCAAAGAGGGGAATAAAAATCCGATCATGACACTGTTATCTTCCAGGATATCACAGACGTGACGTCAGCGACTCCCGGATCCACAACACCAGATAGCCGTCAACCTCTTCGTATCTGATCAAATCGGAACAAGTATCGGATCGAATCGGGGCAATATAAGAGTAGACAGAAATATACAGCCTCTCCATGGGGCTTACACTTTATATCGGATTTATTTACTCCACCTCATTTTGAGCGATCCGACCGTCCAGCTAGCGGAATATGAAGAACGATTTTTCGGTCTTATAATCAGCCACAACATCAAAACCGCACGTTATGTGCACTTTCTCTCGCTTTGGGGAGCAAAGTATTCTAGCCGTAAAGCCCTCTGCAGACAGAGCCGACTTGACCCGATTTGACTGGTTTTCATTCGGATCGGCTCAGTTTTCAGTGCCTCGCAAGACACATTTTTGCCAATCGAGAGACAGTCGGATGCCAGTTGGGGCCAATTCAACACGATGAATCGGATCCGAGCGACCGGGTCCAACTCTAGCCTGATTGAAACCAGTCGGATCGGGTCGAGTCGGCTCTGTCTGCAGAGGGCTTAAGGCACGCAAAACGGTCCGATATCATAAGACATGCAATTGGATCCCTTTTTGAACACCTTTGGACACCTTGAAGAGAAATTTGTCGGCCAAATTTGATAAAATTGTCTTTCTTAATGACAATATAATGCAGCATAATTGTATATTGTAACACTGGTTTCGAACTTTAATCCCAAGATGGAAAGCACCTGACCTACTATAATATTCGCAAATGTTTTACCGAGAATATCCGTAATATTCAGGATTATTAGTGCATGTATATCCGGTCCACGGTATAGTAGCGCTCAAAATTCGATAGTGTTTCTGTGTATTTAGCCTACTACTTACTACTGTACTACTTGTACATAATTTATATCGTGTTGCAGTTGCACAATCCATCATGTGTTGATTACAAAAGCATAATTGAGGAGGCTTGAACAAAATAAAGTGATAACTCATTACTTTCACTTTCATGTGTCGGTTACTCTGGACGTTTTATTGCAAAATTAAATCAATCACGATGTTGTACATAATTGTATAGTTATGAACGAATTTAAAGGGCTCACGCTTCCAAAAATAGGTTATTTTTATATATTTTTTTTCTTAAAAGTAATCACTTATAGATACTACCAAATATAGTAAACTCATTTCAGAAATTGAAAACGAAAATTACTTTGTATATCACCTTTTTTAGGGTATGCAATATAATACAGGAGTATACAGGAACTCGATGTCTGGATATTTGCTTACAATAAAGGTACAATATATATATTGATCTGTAACGTGTATAATTGAGTGATAATCCTGATTAAAATTCAATTCAATTCAATTTATAACTCAAACAAGTATATACAAGATGTAGAACAGAAAAATGTAAAATACAAATAATATCAAAATGTGGGGGATAAACAGAGGCCAATGCGGCCTATGAAAGGTTCATCCCAAAGAGGCCCTATATAAATTCAATATATGAAGAGCTTACTTCCAGAAGGCGCTAAATCACTTTCGATAAATAAAAAAATTGAGTAACGATATATCTACATTCATAAGCTACGTAGCTTTCTAGGAATCCACATTTTACGACAATTTACTCACTCAAAATCAAAATATAGAAAGTTCAATTTTCATTTTCACATAGGCACGTGTACAAAGTTGGGCAAAGAAACCTGTTTTCTCGAAAGTTGAAAAAGTGGATATAGTGTCTTTTGGAAGAAAGCTCTTCATATACATAATTATGATTGCAAAGACCAAAAGGCAAAAAAAAAAAAAACGTGACAAGCAATGACAAACATGACAAACTGCAACGTACAAATTCGGATATTTCTTGTGTTATTTCTGTATGTTATCTTTTAAAATAATTAAGTTGATAAATCAATCTCCTTCATATAGTATAATAGTAGTATATGCATTACATGTTATATGTTCGCTTATACCTGTAAAATGGAATGTCACATGTGCCATACCTTGAAGTTGTATAATTGTTGGCTATGTTACTAGATCCTTTTAATGCAACATATTAAATGGATAGTTCAGTTTAGATATAGAGGGCGCTACACAAAATAATTTTTTTGAGATAATGAAAAAGCATATCAATTTTATGGCAGAATAAATTTTATTTAATTAAAAGCGGTTCAGAAATGGCTGGAATATCCAAAACATAACCATTTGTAATAATTGTGGGGCCCCACAATTTATTCGATAATTTTTAACCAGCCGGTTTAAGAGAAAAAAAAAGCTTCCTCTTTTCAAAAATATACAAAAGAGGTTTTTAAATAGTTGTTGATTATCTCTCTGTCTAATCACTATTTTCACAAAATATCACAAGCACAATATTGTTTTTAAATGGTTGAAACCAAAAAGCTTTTAGAGAGCGCCCTCCTGAGTTTTAACGGCTCTTTTTTTTAATGATAACAGGCTTTTTACTTAGTCATTTGTAATTTTTCATTCGTTTCGAGCATGGTGGAGTTATATCTATTAGTTTGTCATGTAATTGTGCATGTTTTGGTTACTAAAATTCGACCCAAACTGTTCTCTCTTTACCAAAACTAAACTATCCCTTTAATTATTTGGTATGTACATATCTAAACGTACTCAATCTGATACATACAAAACAGATTATCTAATAATGTATATTTACAATGTTATGCGTATGGTTCCTAAAATTATATTTCACATTGTTCTTTCTTACGATTTAATGTTCGCGGAGCTTGTTACCATGTTACTTGAAATAATCATAGTTTTGCAAACTAAAATGAGTCAGTTACCATGGTTACTGTCATTATATAAGTTTACTTTCTCTTATGATGCATATGTATAAACCGTTGGTTATAATGTGTCTTGTAATTAAAAGGAATAAATTGCATCTAGTTCAAGTTCAAGTTGAAGTTATTTTCCATTTTCACAAAATAAATGTCCTCAATAGCTGCATCACTTCACGTGATCCCTCGCACTTTCTTTAGAAAAGTCGATCGAATTATCCTGAGGTTAGTGCAATGTTTATAGCTTCTGACTATACGAGCAAAGAAAAGGGTTTCATGGGAACGTCCCCCATTCAACGGTCTTTGTGGCTCGATGGTTGAACACCGGTCTATTAATCTGGAGGTCTCGGGTTCGATTCCCGGCGAAGCTAGCTTATTTTTCTTTACTCATTTTTATTTATTTAAAATAAATTTACAATACATAATAATGTAAAATTGTATAATCGATATAACATAATAATAATCAATACAACATAAATACAAAATTACATTTATTTACATCAATACAAGGCATTAATACTTCTGGTATAATGAAATGTTTCATATTCATATCGTCTGGAATATATTTTTGGTTTATATACAAAATTAGATAATATCTAATTATCAATTTTATATGTTCGTTCTTCAATAATTAATTTATTTATGTATTGATTGATTGATGCATTCATTCATTCATTCATTCATTCATTCATTCATTCATTCATTCATTCATTCATTCATTCATGTATATCCTTTCACAGGGTTGACTGCCCTTTCACCAGAGCTAAAGGGTCCACATCAGTGGCGTAGCTTCAGGAGGCACCCCAATAATTTGACAAAAACGATACAAATAAAAAAAAAAGAACATACGGGACAATCTGTAGAAAATACAGAAATACATATAAGGTTAGCCCTTAATCAGACCGACCACAAAACGCCACTGGTTCAACACAGTAGCGTAGCGACGGGGGGGGGGGGGGGGGGGGGTGGGGGGGGTCCAATAGGAAACCTAAGGGTAAATTTTTTTGAAGAAAAAAACAAAAAAGATATACATCAATAATTTTTGCGTGCCCGCCAATTTCTCCGACCACGCTATACGCCCACTGGATAAAACACGACAGAACATTTATAATGATTAATACATTAAAAAAGGACACATACATGTTCATCTGCAACGATTAACAGTGGCAATTCTTTATAGCGTATGATTGTTAATTCAGGGACACACTCTATTCAATCCTTTATTACTAATTTCTGTTACTTTTCAATATTTTAGTCAATTTATTACATATTAATACATATTTTCCAATAGCGTCACCATTGCACTTATCCATATTATGATACAAATTTCTGTTTTCAGACTAAACTAATTAATGACAAGATTGTCTTGGACATGAAAATAATGTGAAACGGTGCGATTTTGTTTCATGACACACTTATAATGGTGTGTCTATCATCCTTTAATACAATTAATAATCAATCCGTATTAGGTATCGGGTTCGAATCTCGGAGAAACCATTTTTTTTGTTTGCCCTTTTCCATTTATACAACATTTTATAATAAACAACATTATTTACTATTTACAGAATTTCATAATCGAACGTTATAACGACACTTACGATAAAAAACACAATTGATTGATTATTGTAATGAAGATGACTGTCTTAATAAGTTGTCTTAAAAAATAAAGCAAAATACAACTAGTGGGTTGATGTAAGAGATCTAGGTTTTTTTTACATTTTGTTGAAAAATTCCTATATTATAGCAAAGTACGAAGTATATATGTAATAAGGCCCTGGAGGGTGAGATAATTATATATTAAAGGAATAGTTGACTTTTGGAATAGAGGGGCGCTCTACAAAATCATTTTTTAATGAGATAATGAATATCTGAGTGTCAAATTTGAAAGAGCATACAAATTTAAAATGGTTGAAACCAATGAGTTTTTAGAAATCCCCTTTAGAGTTTTAAAGGCTCTTTTTGCTTATTCGTTTGTAATTTGATATTCCTTTCGAGCATGGTGGAGTTATAACTTTACTTTGTAATGTAATGGTGCAGTTTTTGGTTACTAAAATTCAGTTTGACCAAAACTGTACCCTCTTTACCAAAACTCAACTATCCCTTTAATTAATTTCTACATTAGCCAAATCAACTGGCCGCAGATTCATCCATACAGCAGTCACCATGTCTGGAATAGCCTACCAGGACCAGATAATGTAGTTGGAGATCATGATGTTAGTAGAAGGGCTTCTTTAACTAGAAAAATATGCTATTTTATAGTCCTTTTTACATATTGATGAGTAATTGTTAAAATATTGTACACATATGATTATGATGAATAGGTAAATAAATTCACATTCAAATTCAAATATCCATGACAGCGGCGGAGCTCAATCGTTCAAGAGTCGAGTGCATTAGCACATTCTTCAGCTGATGTGAACCATTAATTGGCCCTTGATGATGTCTAAGTGCTATCTATATCTGAGCTTGGCCTGTGTCTCGCCTTGTTTTGTTTATATAATACAATATCAATATAGTGAACAATAGAGAAATACCGAATCGAATTAAACAAGTAGATTTTTGTGCTGATTATGATGATAAAGTTAATCACGACGCAACTTTCCATTTCGTTCAATGTATTAGATATAGGGTTAGATAAAACAGTAAAACCGCATCGGAAAGGCTATTCAAGTTTGATTACTTTTACAAACATGTTAACACAGAACGTCAGTATGAACCTCTCTGGTTGCTCTATGGTCTAGTCCCACTGCGCCGTTTCTCTTTCCGTTTCCTATCCGACCAAAATGTGGCGAAACAGTATCTAGCAGCGAAATGGTCACAGACGAACAAGCAGACATCGGAAACGGAGCCGAATAAAAAGTATTTTCCTAGTCCATTCCGAACCGTTTCCTGTCAGTATCTTCTAGTAGGCCTTCCGGATGCCAAACGGAAGAAGAAACGATGCAGTGGGACTAGGCCATTATGCTCATCGCGCAATATGCTATCCGAACCGACGATCGATTGGGGATCCGAACTATACTATATTTCAGTTCTGATACGCAGTTGTTGGTCGGATCGGGTTCGGATCGTGTAGTGTGCGGTTGGCTACATCAAACAGACGCATGCAAACCATTGTCAATCTTGACATGTTCACAATCCTGTTTATGTCGCGAATACTGTAAAGTCGATATCATCAATGATAACCGAATCCATCCGCATGTATACGCTCTCGCCCTCGATCGGATCAGCTTCGGTTTCGGATTCTGCGGAATCCGTCGGGACTGCATCAAACACAATCGGAGAGGCGCGTGACACTGTAGGAGTCGGAGGAAGCGGGGGCAGTTTCGAAGACCGGCTTATCTGTGGCGAGTAGCCGACGCTGCTCCGATAGGATCCGATGCTGTTCCGCTCTAATCCGGTAATACTCCGATGTGATCCAACGCTCTGCGATCGGCGGATCCCCGGTGTCCCGGATCCGTCTTTGATCTCTTGGTAGATGGTTGGGCCATCGGTTTCATTAGCTTCTGAGATCTATCATTCATTTGGAAGAAATACAAAAACAATGTATTTTGATCCAGTTTACATTAAAAAATTAATACAGATAATCCAAACGCGTCTGCCATTTAATAGTGGAGTGTTACATTTCACGCATTCTGGGAAATATTATGAAAATATACAATGCAAATTTATCATCATAATTATGAAGGATATATCTTATTGTTGTTTCCTACTTATATAATACCACCTTTCATATCTGTGTTTTGCAATGGCCAAAGTGTTAACGGATCATTGCATGTACATGTGGTAGTTGACAAAAAGACTTTCTCACAATGCAACAAAAAAACAATAAGAATACACAAAATAATATTTAAACTACTACTAAAACAATTATATTAATAGTAATAAATATAATGATGAAACATGTTATAATAATGATAATAATACCAATTATAATAATAATAATAATAATAATAATAATAATAATAATAATAATAATAATAATAATAATAATAATAATAAATGTAAAAGTAATAATGATAATAATAATGATAATGATGATGATGATGAAAATAATAATAATAATTATTATTATAATAATAATAATACTAATGATACTACTACTAATAATAATAATAATAATGATGATAATAATAATAATATCAATATTTACCGTGTAGAGATTGGTGCTGCCCGATCGTGTAAGAGATCCATTGCTCCTCTGGGTGTAGTACACAGGGGGCATCATATCACAGGATTGTGGGGCTACCGGGGTGTTCCCTATATTCGAAATGTTAGCACGATAGCATTATTAATTTTCTTTCTAAAGTGTATTGTAATAAAATTTAAATTGTTTTTTTGTTTTTTTTTTAATCTGAAAAACTTCTTATGAAGAAAATGAGAGTCAAAGTAGCCGAGTTATCGAATGTAGCAAACCCTTCGTCTAGGCGATAAACTGATAAACACTTGTTACTTAAACATAGAAATATATACATGAATCAGAATGTATTTATTTGGCTTTTATTATGTTATCATTTTATCCATGCATTATTTATTTACTTCTACATAATTATATGTATATATTTTACCAAGCAGTATACAAGAAGGGGGCTTCGGGTGCAATCGTGATAAGAATATCTAATTATGTTTTTATCTATATCGAACAATAATTTAAAACCATACAAACAACTGGATCAACATAACGCAATCATATGTTTAGTTTCAATATAAAGAACAGTAATATATATAACGATCTCGATGCTCACCTCTTACGACGGCACGCAGGACGACCGTGACGGTGACCACGATGACGAAGGCACTGACGACGATGACGGCGATGATGACGAAGATGAGGTCTCGAATCCAAACACTCCCTGATAAGCGATAAAATAATACACATTAAAATATTAAAAATGAAACAAATACAAAATCAGTGCAATGAGTAAGCGAATATCACTTTATATTTTCACTAATTCCTCAGTCATAAATTATATGACAACCATTTACCAAAAAAGGGACTCCACTACAAAACTCACCACCGCATGGGAAAGAATACTAGAAAATTTGCCTGAACGCGCCTGTTTGCACTTTATACAAAAGGTGTGTGACGTCACTGCAGGCGGAAGTTCGCATATGTCTGTACAGACGATGTAACTTCCACCTGTAATTACGTCATTTGACCATATACCCCTGGAATTGCAAATTTAGAAACTCACTAATGAAAGATTTGTGTAAGTTCACTTGTTTATTTAATAAAAATATCAGACTGGAATATTGACCAATAAGGCCATTAAAGGTGCACCTGTAAAGTGTCTAACTCCACAAAAAATAATTTGAGCTTCCACATTTCTCTTCTACCGTGTTGTTTGGCTTATGGTAAGAGGAGAATAAAATAGGGTTAGATTCGTTCAAATGCCCCTTTAGTATGACGATATCTATCATTGATAATCATTCAGATCAAGAGCGTTAATGAACGGTCATAAACGTCATACGGTAATTCGTTGTAAAAGCTGACGCAAATTCGCTTTTTTTAACCAGGAAAGCAGTGTTCTTTTTTAA
>JBAMJV010012265.1:0-12376 GCA_037951105.1 Echinarachnius parma | reverse complement strand
GGAGGTTTAAATTAATAGAACAGATTATGGGACTAGTGTAGGGAGGGGGGAAGGGGCAGGGCATAACAAGGTTTCATGGATGGCCAAGGGGGGGGGGGGGGGGGGGTTAGGTCTTGATAAGGAAATATGGCTAGGGGAGCCAAGGGGGGGGGGATATGTCTGGATAAGGGAGTATAAATCAGTATATAATAACCTCCTTGGTTTTAGGTTTGTTTTAAATTAAATATGAACAGATTATGGGACTAGTGTAGGGAGGGTGAAAGGGGCAGGGCATAACAAGGTTTCATGGATGGCTAGGGGGAGCCAAGGGGGGGGGGTGGGGGGAGGGTAGTTCTGGAAAGGGAATATAAAGCAGTATATATTACCTCACTGGTTTTAGGGTTTTTTATCAAATATGTACAGATTATGGGACTAGTGTAGGGAGGGGGAAAGTGGCAGTGCATAACAAGGTTTCATGGGTGGCTAGGGGAGCCAAGGGGGGGCGGGGGTATGTCTGGACAAGGAAATATGGTTAGGGCGATCCAAGGGGGGGGGGGGGTAGGTCTGGATAAGGGAGTATAAAGCAGTATATATTATTACCTCCTTGGTTTTAAATTTTTTTTATTATTAAATATGAACAGATTATGGGACTAGTGTAGGGAGGGGGGAAGGGGCAGGGCATAAAAAGGTTTTATGGATGGCTAGGGGTCAGGTAGGGATCTATGTATTTCCATTTATTGATTATCGATTGACATCTGAGAAATAGTGGCCTCCTGGCCCCAGCCGTTTTATTGCTTTAAAACCGATGACAAGGACATAATATAGAAATAGATGTATTTTATTGGAGTATATAGCAATATAAAAAAGGAAATAAAATACTTAGACCCCCGGAGCCAGGTAGGGGGGATCTATGTATTTCCATTTATTGATTATCAATTGACATCTGAGAAGTGGTAGCCTCTTGGCCACAGCCGTTTTATTGCTTTAAAACCGATGATAAGAAAATATATAGAAATAGATGTATTTTATTGGAGTATATAGCAGTATAAAAAATAAAATAAAATACTTAGACCACCGGGGCCAAGTAGGGACCTATGTATTTCCATTCATTGATTATCGATTGACATCTGAGAAGTAGAGGCCTCCTGACCCCATTATTAGACCATTTTATTGCTTTAAACCGATGACAAGGATATATATAGAAATAGATGTATGTTATTTGAGTATATACCAAAACAAAAAATAAAATAAAATATTTAGACGCCTGGGGTCAAGTAGAGTTATATGTATTTCCAATTATTGATTATCAATTGACATCTGAGAAGTAGTGGCCTCTTGGCCACAGCCGTTTTATTGCTTTAAAACCGATGATAAGAAAATATGTAGAACTAGATATATGTTATCGGAGTATATATCAATACAAAAAAATTCATATATAGTCAGGATTAACCCCTACGATATGAGGGTAGTTGGGGCAAGCCAGCAGCCTGGGGGCTGCTAGCTTCTCTTGGGCATCCACCCCTCCGACTACCTGGCCCCGGTGGTCTAAGTATTTTATTTTATTTTTTATACTGCTATATACTCCAATAAAATACATCTATTTCTATATATTTCCTTGTCATCGGTTTTAAAGCAATAAAACGGCTGGGTCCAGGAGGCCACTACTTCTCAGATGTCAGTTGATAATCAATAAAGGGAAATACATAGGTTCCTACCTGGCCCCGGTGGTCTAAGTATTTTTTTTTTTTTTTTGTATTGATATATACTCCGATAAAATATATCTAGTTCTACATATTTTCTTATCATCGGTTTTAAAGCAATAAAACGGCTGTGGCCAAGAGGCTACCACTTCTCACATGTCAATTGATAATCAATAAAGGGAAATACATAGGTCCCTATTTGGCCCCGGTGGTCTAAGTATTTTATTTTATTTTTTATACTGCTATATACTCCAATAAAATACATCTATTTCTATATATTTTCTTATCATCGGTTTTAAAGCAATAAAACGGCTGTGGCCAAGAGGCTACCACTTCTCAGATGTCAATTGATAATCAATAAATGGAAATACATAGATCTCCCTACCTGGCTCCGGGGGTCTAAGTATTTTATTTCCTTTTTTATATTGCTATATACTCCAATAAAATACATCTATTTCTATATATTTCCTTGTCGTCGGGTTTATAGCAATGAAACAGCTGGGGCCAAGAGGCCACCACTTCACAGATGTCAATCGATAATCAATGAATGGAAATACATAGGTCCCTACTTGGCCCCGGTGGTCTAAGTATTTTATTTATTTGTTTGTATTGATATATACTCCGATTAAATATATCTAGTTCTACATATTTTCTTATCATCGGTTTTAAAGCAATAAAACGGCTGGGGCCAGGAAGCCACCACTTCTCAGATGTCAATTGATAATCAATAAATGGAAATACATAGGTCCCTACCTGGCCCCGGTGGTCTAAGTATTTTTTGTTTTGCTATATACTCCAATAAAATAGATCTATTGCTATATATTTTCTTATCATCGGTTTTAAGGCCATAAAACGGCTGGGGCCAGGAGGCCACTACTTCTCAGATGTCAATTGATAATCAATAAAGGGAAATACATAGGTCCCTACCTGGCCCCGGTGGTCTAAGTATTTTATTTTATTTTTTATACTGCTATATACTCCAATAAAATACATCTATTTCTATATATGTCCTTGTCATCGGTTTTAAAGCAATAAAACGCCTCGGGCCAGGAGGCCACTACTTCTCAGATGTCAATCGATAATCAATAAATGGAAATACATAGATCCCTACCTGACCCCTAGCCATCCATAAAACCTTTGTATGCCCTGCCCCTTCCCTCCTCCCTACACTAGTCCCATAATCTGTTCATATTTAATAATAAACAAAATTTAAAACCAAGGAGGTAATATATATACTGACTTATGTTCCCTTTTCCAGACCTACCCCGCCCCCTTGGCTCCCCCTAGCCATCCATGAAACCTTGTTATCCCCTGCCCCTTCCCCCTCCCTACACTAGTCCCATAATCTGTACATATTTAATAATACAAAACTAAAACCAAGGAGGTAATATATACTGCTTTATACTCCCTTATCCAGACCTACCCCCCCCCCCCTTGGATCACCCTAACCATATTTCCTTGTCCAGACATACCCCCCCCCCCCCCCCCTTGGCTCCCCTAGCCACCCATGAAACCTTGTTATGCCCTGCCACTTCCCCCCTCCCTACACCCATAATCTGTACATATTTGATAAAAAAACCTAAAACCAAGGAGGTAATATATACTGCTTTATATTCCCTTTCCAGAACTACCCTCCCCCCACCCCCCCCCCTTGTCTCCCCCTAGCCATCCATGAAACCTTGTTATGCCCTGCCCCTTTCCCCCTCCCTACACTAGTCCCATAATCTGTTCATATTTAATTCAAAACAAACCTAAAAACAAGGAGGTTATTATATACTGATTTATACTCCCTTATCCAGACATATTCCCCTCTTGGCTCCCCTAGCCATATTTCCTTATCAAGACCTACCCCCCTCCACCCCTTGGCCATCCATGAAACCTTGTTATGCCCTCCCCCTTCCCCCCTCCCGGCACTAGTCCCATAATCTGTTCATATTTAATAAAACAAACCTAAAACCAAGGAGGTTATTATATACTGATTTATACTCCCTTATCCAGATATATTCCCCTCTTGGCTCCCCTAGCCATATTTCCTTATCAAGACCTACCCCCCCCCCCCCCCCCTTGGCCATCCATGAAACATTGTTATGCCCTGCCCCTTCTCCCCTCCCTACACTAGTCCCATAATCTGTTCATATTTAATTAAAAAAAACTAAAACCAAGGAGGTAATATATACTGCTTTATACTTCCTTATCCAGACCTACCGCCCCCCCCCCCCTTCGGTCACCCTAACCATATTTCCTTATCCAGACCCCCCCCCCCCCCCTTGGCCATTCATGAAACCTTGTTATGCCCTGCCCCCCTCCCTACACTAGTCCCATAATCTGTACATATATAATTAAAAAAAAACTAAAACCAAGGAGGTAATATATACTGCATTATATTCTCTTTCCAGACCTACCCCCCCCCCCCTTGGCTCCCCCTAGCCATCCATGAAACCTTGTTATGCCCTGCCCCTTTCCCCCCTCTCTACACTAGTCCCATAATCTGTTCATATTTAATTTTAAAAAAACCTAAAACCCTTTATACTCCCTTATCCAGACCTACCCCCCCCCCCCTGGCTCGCCCTAGCCATATTTCCTTATCCAGACATAACCCCCCCCCCCCCCCCCCCCCCTGGCCATCCATGAAACCTTGTTATGCCCTCCCCCGTCCCCCCTCCTCCCGTAATCTGTTCATATTTAATAAAAATATAAAAAAAACCAAGGAGGTAATATATACTGCTTTTTACTCCCTTATCCAGACCTAACCCCCCCCCCCCCCCCGCCCCTTGGCCATCCATGAAACCTTGTTATGCCCTGCCCCTTCCCCCCTCCCTACACTAGTCCCATAATCTGTACATATATAATTTAAAAAACCTAAAACCAAGGAGGTAATATATACTGCTTTATATTCCCTTTCCAGACCTACCCCCCCCCCCCCCCCCCTTGGCTCTCCCTAGCCATCCATGAAACCTTGTCATGCCCTGCCCCTTTCTCCCCTCCCTACACTAGTCCCATAATCTGTTCATATTTAATTTTAAAAACCTAAAACCAAGGAGGTAATATATACTGCTTTATATCCTTATCGAGACCTACCCCCCCCCCCCCCTTGCCTCGCCCTAGCCATATTTCCTTATCCAGACCTAACCCCCCCCCCCCCCCTTGGCCATCCATGAAACCTTGTTATGCCCTCCCCCTTCCCCCCTCCTCCCGTAATCTGTACATGTATTGTGGTTTCAATAGCCACTGTGCCACTTTAAACCCCTGCGCGCGCGCGTTCATGCATGCATGCATGACTTGTAAAGCACATTTGGACCATTGACTGAAGTTAGCGAAGTGAAGGATAACCTATGTTGGATATTGATAGAGCTCTGTATTTAAATGACCCCCCCCCCCCCCCCCCCCCCACCGCCCGCACATCAAATAGTGCAATACTATACAGCCACTGAACATAGGTCAGTGTATACAGCAGACCAGGGCCGTATTACGGCTATAATCCACACATAGGCACACACGCTCTCAAATCGTACGCGAGAACGAGTGTGTGACATGGGAAGCACCGTACCGTACCCACTACACTGTCCGAACTTCATTTTCAGTAGCTAGGGAGCTATGTTGACGCTTAGGAGCATGTTGACGTTTAGGAGCTGGACAGCGCGCGAATCGTGGTTTGTGCTGGTCCCCAGCTTCTTTGGTCCTTCATTATCGCCCACCGCGCGTGAAGCGCGATCGTGGGGCCTAGCTAGGCGGGGACCAACGAATGTTTGTGGAAATTGTGCATTTATGTCCCGTCGCACGCTACTAATTTTGTAATAAATTGTGCCATTTTGAATAAGTAATAAGCAAGTTGGGATGTATACGAGGTGCACAATTGTATCTATAGACTAATTACTACTTACATGTAATACTCATATAGTATATAGCTACTTCATGTATAGGCAAAGTAAATACTAACCAGATAAACATATTGATGTGTGCCCTTATACAGTGGCGTAGCGTGGTCGGACTGATTGGGGGGCACGCAAAATTATTGGGGGTGGGGGGCACACCTTATGCATTTCTTTGTTTTTTTCAAAAATTGTCCCCTTATGTTTTCTATTGTTTTTTCCAAATTATTGGGGGGGGGGGGGCACGTGCCCCCCCCCCCCGTGCCCCCCCCCCCCCCCCCGTCGCTACGCCACTGCCCTTATATGTTTTGAGGACAGGTATATATACTTGTTTAACTTGGAAATCAAACTTAAGTTCGTGTAGAACATTGAAAAAGTAAACGTACAAAATTAAACCTTTTTTATATTACGTTCAGTACATTCATGTTCTCCACTTTGATTTATTATGACTTGCATGTAACTTACTTACTTACTGCCCATTATGCCTCCTGGCACATAGGGCAGCAACAAAAGTCTTCCACTCCTTCCGATCCTGGGCCAGTCTCTGGATGGTTCCCCATGTGTGGTTCAGGTTTGTTTGTTTGTTTGTTTTATTTATTTAAACACGGCAATAAAAACTCGCTATCAGCCGTCAGGCTGTTTTTCAGCAAGTCCGTATATACATATAAATTAAACAAAATACAATTTTTTACATAAATACAAAATTAAACTTACATTAATATACAATAAAGAAGCTTATTAAAAAAAAAAAAAAAAAAAAAAAAAATTGCAGTACAATTAAATAATCATAAAAGTCTGAAAGATCCCCAAAGTCGTGATTAATTACTGTTTGATGGGAAATGTGATTACTATTTAAACAAAATGGTTACAGTTCAAGGGGGAAAGAAATATATTTTACAAACAAAGATAATCTGGTTTCAAGTCTAACATTTTGTGGAAGGTTATTGAATAATTTCGATGCTAAATAAATCGTACTATTTTTACAAAAGTTTGTTTGGGGCTTTGGAAGTTGGATTGTACGTTGAGTGTTTCTAAGTCCATAATTAAATACCTTATAGTTAATTTCAAATGAAAGAGTGTCGGGCAATAAATTATTTAAGAGCTTAAACAGAAGAATAACAAGGTCTTTCTTTACTTTAGCGCATAAGCATTCAACTTGTAACATTTGGAACAACCTCTGTCTACTAAAGCGATAATCTACTTTAAGTACTATTCTCAGGGCTCTATTTTGAAGGGTCTGAAGTCTTTTTATTTGACAAGTGTTAGGCTTCATCCATATTGTGCTACAGTATTCAAAGTGTGGTCGGACCATCGTATTATACAGTAACAATGCCGTGCTGTGATCAATGTATGGCCGCGCCCTTCTAAGGACATAAAAGTTACGAAGTACTTTCGTTTTTACATTATCACATTGTGGTTTCCATTGGAAGTTTGTATCAATTATAATACCAAGATATTTACATTGATCAACTTTAATCAAAGTGGAATTATCGATTTTTATATTAATATTTTCAAAACGTTTACGTTTGCAATGTGTACCTATCAGCATACATTTACATTTTTTGACATTTAACATGAGTTTGTTATGCAACAACCAATTATAGATAGATGATAAATCATCATTAATCATATTGTCTAATTCTGCAGGTCTTTAATCTCCCCTTCCACAGTTCTTCGCCAAGTGTTTTTAGGACGTCCCCTCTTTCTTTTGCCTTCTGGTGTACAGTGGAGGGCTGTTCGTGTGATGTCATCTATGTTCTTTATCATCACATGTCCGATCCATCTCCACCTTCTTCTCATGACGATGTTCTCCATGCTGTCTTGATGGCATTGGGCGTACAGTGCTTCGTTTGAAATGGTGTTTGGCCAGAAAACGCGACATATTCTTCTCAGACTCTTTGTGTGGAAGACCGACAGCTTATTGAGGTCGTTTTCCGTCATTCTCCAACATTCAGAGCCGTACAGAAGAGTGGAAAGGACACAGCTCTGGTACAATTTTAGCTTGGTCTTGGTGCTGTACTGCTGTGATCTCCATACATTATTGAGCATTCTGAATGCATTTCTGGCTTTGTTAAGACGGTTCTTAATGTCTTTGCCTGCGCCTCCATCGTGCCTGACAGTGCTTCCCAAGTAAGTAAACTCCTCAATTATAGGTAGATCTTCCCCGTTTGCTTGTATTGGTGAAGGGTCCGGGACGTTCAGGGTCATCACCTTTGTTTTCTTCTGGCTGATCTTCAATCCAATTTGCTGGGCCTGAGTCACTGAGTCTGGATGTTTTTTCTTGCATATGCTGGTGGGTGTGTGAAAGAAGAGCGAGATCATCTGCAAAGTCGAGGTTCTCAAGTGTAGAAAAGAGGGTCCATCTTATGCCTCTTTTTTGGTCTTCAGTTGCCTGTCTCATCACCCAGTCTATGGCGATATTGAAGAGTAGTGCTGACATGACACATCCTTGCCTAACTCCAGTCTTCACTTGGAACTTACTGTTTCCGACTCTGCATGAGAAATTAGTTTATAAGCTCTTAATTACAAGAACTAGCTGCTCTGGTATCCCATATTTGCGTAATATTCTCCAAAGGCTGTCTCGGTGGATGCTATCGAATGCTTTTTCAAAGTCAGCAAAATTTATATAAAGTTTCCTCTGCCATTCTGTGCATTGCTCTATGATATTACTTAGTGCAAATATCTGGTCAGTGCACCCTCTTCCCTTCCGAAAACCTACCTGTTCCCTTCTGAGACTTTGGTCAACAGCATCTGTGATACGGGTAATAATTATCTTTGCCAGTATTTTACTTGGTATTGAGAGTAGAGTGATCCCACGCCAGTTACTGCAGTTCTTTAGGGATCCCTTCTTTGGTAATTTTACAATAACTCCCTCTGACCAATCATCAGGAACTGCCTTCCTTTCCCATATAGCTGTGAAGAGTGGCAGAAGGATTTTTGCTGCTAATTCTGGGTCTGCCTTAAAAAGTTCTGCGTTGAGATTGTCAGAGCCAGGGGCTTTACCATTTTTTAAGGATTTAATTGCAGCTATTACTTCTTCTTTAGTTGGTGGCATGGGCGTCGATATGTCATTGATACCCATTCATCAGGGGGGGATGATCCTTTCATTCATCCCCCCTGATGAATGGGTATTACGTAAGTATCGACGCCCATGGTTGGTGATATACTGCTGACATCCAAGTCATCCTCTGCCTCTTGTATATCAGCCTCTACTGTCGGTGGTGGTCTATTCAGCACCTCGCTAAAGTGCTCGGCCCATCTAGCTTCCTGTTCTGATTCTGTTGTAAGAAGCCTCCCCTGCTTGTCTTCAATATGTGAATTTGTGGTTCCTCTATACTTGCCGCTGATTATTTTGGTAATCTTATATACCTTTCCTTGTTCCCCTTTAATGGCTGCTTCCTCTGCCTGGTTTGCAAGGTCTTCAACAAAGGCACGTTTGTCTGCTCTTGTCTTCGTCTTTACGGCCTTTTTTGCCTCTCGGTACTGAAGTTTATACCTTTCTCTCAGTCTGTCTGATTTTGCTTCCATGGCTTGTTTCTTTGCACCCCTCCGTTTATCTATGGCTTGCCAGGTATCATCAGTTATCCACTCTTTCTTTTCCTTCTTTTTAACTCCTAGACATGATTCACTAGTTTTCAAGTAGGCTGTATTAACCTGTTCCCAATTGGTGTTGACATCATCTTTGGCTGCATCCATATCTGGTTGATTGTCAGTTTCTAGTTCCGCTAATATCTGGAATCTATTCTTAAGCTGCAATACGAAAGAGCTCTTCACTCTTGGATCTCGCAGCTTATCAACATCAAATTGTTGTTGTCCTGCCTTCCTAGTACCAGTTTTCCTCAGCTTAACTTTGACTACTGCCATTACAAGATGGTGGTCGCTATTGACATCTGCTCCCCACATCACTCTGACATCAAAAAGTGAATGTCTCCATGTGCCATTAATCATCAGGTGGTCAATTTGATTCTTATCTCGTCCGTTGGGAGAATTCCATGTGAGCTTGTGGATGTCTTTATGTGGGAAGAGAGTTCCGCCTATAACTAGGTCATAAAAAGATAGATAAAGTCTTTCCCGTACCAATGTTGGCACATAAGGCTGCGCCTATCTCCGTTTCAATAGCCCTAGGCCACACGTCTACTAAATGTAGCGAAAGTTACAGAAGGGGGCTAAGTCCTGTGGTAACTCGTGTGATTAACGTTCCCTTCTCCATTCTATAGATGCCGAGTGTCTGGCTAGAAGGCAGAAGGTACCATTTTTAAAGTCTTTGGTATGACCCGGTCTGGGTTCGAACCCGGGACCTCCCGTTCATGAGGCGGACACTCTAACCGCTAAGCCACCATGATCCGGTAACTAGGTCATAGGTAGAGCAAAATTCACGAAGTTTTTCTCCATTCTCATTCATGACTCCACATCCCTGCCTTCCCATTGCCCTGTCGTAGCCTGTGTCGTCGTTCCCAACTTTCGCATTCATGTCTCCCATCACTATCTTCATGTCATGCCCTGGCGTGTTATTCAACTCAGCTTGTAGTTGGTCATAACTGTAACTTGAGCAAGTTTCCCGGCCTCATACATTGTACGTACATTCCAAAATCCTATCCTAGTTTTACATTTGGCGTTCAGCACTTCCACCATCCTGTCAGTGGCTTCCTCTCGGCTTTCACCACTGCCATTCATAAAAGTATCAAGTGATACACCTGGAAGCCCATCACGCCGGGTAGTTTTAGTTTCTTTTGTTGCTGTTTCCGTAACAATGTTTTTTTACAGGTCAGAGTTGTCAACCAGAGCCCAACCCCCAACCTGGAGGACCAGGGATCACGTTTTGTCTGGTCTCTACCCGTCAACCTGTCCGACAAGGGGGTCCCTACCACAGGGGCGTAGACAACGGGGGGGGGGGGGGGATGAGGGGGATGCATCCCCCCTACCTCACAAGGTGGGGGGGGGGGGGGGGATGACGTGTACAATCATCCCCCCCAGGTTTTAGGAAAATACATTTTGTTTGTGTGTGTGTGTTTGAATGATGTATGTGCGTGTGTTTGTGTGTGTGAGTGGTATACAATGTATGAGCTAAGACTTGTTAATTCTAACATTCAAAATCTAATTTATACATCCAAGTTTTCGCTGCGCGCTTCGCGCGAGAACAGATTATCTCAGTTTGTTATGTAACTTGTGTATGATCTGGGGTGAGTACTTTTTCTCTACCGGGCATGTAGTTCCCGTGTGCCTACATCGGCATTGCTGTGGCTGCTTGTGTGACGTGCACCAAATTGCACCATTTCAAGTATATAAATGCAACATCTTAACCGTTATCCCCCTCCCAAAACCTCCCCATATGGCTCTGCCCCAGCACTCGGTCGCTTCGCTCCATCGGCACTCATTCGTGGCTGTAGGCTATTCATGGGCGTCGATCCTGGGGGCGGGGGGGGGGGGGGGGGGGGGCAGGGGGGCGGTCGCCCCCCCCTCCCCAAATAAAAATATTTGGAGGGCGAACATATCATTTCACCCCCCCCCCCCCCCAATAATTCCGAAAATGAGGAAGAAAAAATCGAGTGATATAATGCCAAAGAGGGGAAAGACACATTTATCAATAATTAGTCTTCAAAATAGCCTTTTTTAAAGTTTGTAAAGGAATGTAAATCTCTTTTTTGCCGCGCGCTTCGCGCGCATACAGGTTCTCATATTGCAAGTTTCATTTGGGTTGCGGGAATTCACCTTTCGAAATGTGTTGGGCAGTGTAATTTCTCAAACGCACACCTCAAACGAAGTTTATTAAACCCTCATCTATAGATAGCACACCGTCACAGAAAATAAAATAATCTGAAATATATCTTTCAGTCAATTTGGTCCATATGCGCTGAACGCAAATCAAATTGGAATATCATGTCCCCCACATTTGAAAGTGGAGGAGATTGCCCCCCTCCCTTTGTCATTATGTATGTTTGGTTCCATATACTTATATACTTCATATTACGTGAAATTTCTGTCTCAGGTGTGCACCAAATCTCACAATTTCACGCCCCAAAATACAAAAGCTCCCCCTCACACACCCTCCCCTGCTCGGTCGCTTCGCTTCCTCGCAATGTCTCCCCTCCACTTTTGAGAAGTTGTTGACGCCTTTGCTTAGTTTCATGGGAGCCCTATGACTATATCGATGGCTCTATAGTATATAGGATCACGTGGATCCATCTCATGCAAGACTCAATCTTTTCCTCGCTATGCCCTTTAAAAATACGTTACGTGTAGGCTCACTATTTTATACAATTTTAACACCCATGATACGAGTTGCAAATGTCTGAAATCTAAAAGCTTCCCGGGGCTCCGCCCCCTGGACCCCCATTATTGTCCCAAAATGTGGTTGCCCCCTAAAGTCAGGTCTTCGAGCCATCAAGACACTTTCAATGAGCGCATAATAAAACTTCCGGGCATGCCAACGTGGGTCTTTTAGCTCTCTCTCAGTGGTCACTCTGGAAAAATTTTCAAATTTCTCCCACCAATCGCAAAAACGGATCGACGCCCCTGGGCTATGTTGTTGGATAATAGATAATGTGGCATATGGTTTATGTTGGACCTGTGTATGAAAATAAATATAATGTAATATGTGTGTGTGTGCAGTCAATCTTACTCTAGGTATGCACCAGATTGCACAATTTCAAGTCCAAAAATGCAAAAGCTCCCTATCGTGGGAGGGGGGACACCCCCTCCCACACCCTCCCCCAAATCATAACACGCTTTCCTAGATACAGTCAATCTTACTTCCGAATTTCCTATATAGGTTTGCACCAGATTGAACAGTTTCAAGTCCAAAACTGCAAAAGCTCCTTACCGTCACCC